>NW_026503621.1:0-19313 GCF_026875155.1 Cherax quadricarinatus
TTAAATAAATCCAAACTCAGTATTATTAACGTTTGGTACAGGCACAATATGTAACCATTAATGACGTTGTTTTCAGGTCAACCTGTCAGCCTTGGCCCTCTTGTATTTCATCATCTACATCAACCCTCATCAGATGAGCTCGTAGAAGGTCTGCCTAGAGACAGCCAATACACTCTCACTCGATACTGACATGACCTTCTATACGGTGTTTGGGAATTAACTAAATATAAGAATTGGTACACAAAGGTACACAAATAACCCTACACATAGAAACGGGAACTTACGACAACGTTTACGTCCGACTTGGACCATTTACTGTTAGTGTGACTGAAATGTTCCAAATCGGACCTATGTTCGGGTTATTTGTGTATTGTTCTATTCATGGTACTGTGACTTTTTGTTATTTACGTAAAGATAAATGATGCACTGAATGAGGGAAACGAGAGGAAATTCTTACCCCTGCACCTTGACAACGATTTAATAGCCAACACTCTACACACTGTTTCCAAAATAGTGGGCATCTTTTCTGAAGTACATTACTATGCCAGTGCGTGTAGAGGTCTGGTGATGCCCGGCGTCAACTCCTTGACTGTATGCCTCAAAGACTTAATTAAAGGCCTAGTACTGAGAAATATTATGAGAAATGGAGATATTTTGACTATATAAACACAGAGAAACATGAAATTAAAACTGGGTACCAAAAATTTATTCACGCTATAAACGGGAACTGATGAATAGAGTTCAGTAGCGATCCTGCATCAGATTTGGTTTTCCTTGAAAATTCTGCTTCAAGCAGGTGTTGAAGGCTTTGCAATAACGTTGTCGCACTCTTCGGGAATTACTTGAAAATCTGCTTCAAGCAGGTGTTGAAGGCTTTGCAATAACGTTGTCACAACTCTTCGTGGATTACTTGAAAATTCTGCTTCAAGCAGGTGTTGAAGGCTTTGCAATAACGTTGTCGCACTCTTCGTGGATTACTTGAAAATTCTGCTTCAAGCAGGTGTTGAAGGCTTTGCAATAACGTTGTCGCACTCTTCGTGGATTACTTGAAAATTCTGCTTCAAGCAGGTGTTGAAGGCTTTGCAATAACGTTGTCACACTCTTCGTGATTACTTGCACAGCATCGCGGCGGGAACTCCATCTTGTGTCACAATGTCTTTTCACAGTCCGAGTGACAAATGATTTTAATACTTCCCAACGAGAAGCAGATGAAGAAAAAAAGTAAAGAGTTTTTCTAGAATGCCAAAAAAATGTACCAACAGGTTGCACCTTGCACAGACACAGGCCAAATTAAGCTGTGATTCTCGCAGTTCACAAACACAGCTTTTGGGTTAACTTCAAGAATTTTTTTGTTGAACACCTTCTCTCACTCCAGCAATAACTGCTGCGTTGTCATATGATTGGCCACCACAGTCACTCATGGAAATTTTGTCTTTCGTCCAGTTTTTCCAGAATTTTATTTACCAGGCTGACTACATCTTTCTTGTTGACTAGAAAAAATCCCAGAAATATCTCCTTTATTTCTTCTTTTCTGTTTTCATCAATATGAACGTAACTCAGAATTTCAGAAAGCTGATCTCCATGGGCAATATCTGGAGTTGAATCCAACATTAAGCCAAAATATTTTGTGTCCTTAATTTCGGAAATTATTTTTCTTGACAGTTTTACCAAGAATATCGATTATTTCGTTTTGAATTTTGTTGGACAAGTAGGTGACACTTTTTGGTTTCTCTTTCCCTCTGCGAGTGTTCTGCTAAGATTACATCATATTTGGCCAATAGTCTGATTGTTGCTAGAAAGTTTCTGTATTTTCACCGACTGTCTCCTCTGGCTCTGATAACCTAGACATTCCTTCTCCTCGATGTCCACAACAGACCAGATTCTATTTGGCCAGAAAGGCCAATCCGTTCAGTTATAGCTTTCCATTTTTCTTTTCAGCAGACATTTGGTGTTGAAGTTCAGCATATATCGTAGTCGAAATGATAAGAGTCGAACTACGAGGTTCAGGTATTCCCTCATGTTAGCTCTAAGAGATGGTTTTTCCTCATAGTCATGTATTCGTGGATTTAATTTTCTCCAAGTGGACAAACCTCTCCACAATTTCTCCGTTTGTGGAAACTTCATCAAACGACTGTTTGCTCCACGTACGTCATGCGCATGCCTGTGGGGGCACCATTTTCTATAGACAGAAAGGGTACACCATAGTGTAGTGCGGTGAGCCTCCAAAAATTGATTTATCGCCCTGAAATTTCAAAATCACTATCTTATTTCCCTCTCTAATTGGATGTCCCCCCCCATTTGGATGCCCGTGGCCACCGCCCCTTCAGCCCCCCCACTCTGCACGCCACTGTTACTATGTACCCATCCTTGGCACATCAACCTATATAAGCCTTGATGCTGAGAACACCAACCTTGATGCTGAGAACGCCAGCTTGACGCTGAGAACGCCAGCTTGACGCTGAGAACGCCAGCTTGACGCTGAGAACGCCAGCTTGGCGCTGAGAACGCCAGCTTGACGCTGAGAACGCCAGCTTGACGCTGAGAACGCCAGCTTGACGCTGAGAACGCCAGCCTTCATAATCTGTCTATACCGTCGCTACAAAAAATATTTACCCTCTACATGGATGACTGATACACTTGCAGGCTCAATGGTCTACTTTCTTCTCTACCTCCTATCCCTTCCCTCCAACTACACTTTTCTCCGAGTCCAAAATTTCCACAAATATTTTCCTTGTATGCAGCCACGCAGTTCGTTTCTGTATCTTACTCAACATTATTTTGGTTGTGCACGATCCCGGAATGAAATTCCAGTACCTCATTAGTCTAGCCACCTCCATCACCTCTGTAAACATAAGGAGTAGTGAAGGACGATTTCTTATGCAGTAAAATATAAAAATACACATGCGTTTGCAACTGTGCATACAGATGCAAGTGCATATGAATGTATGAGCGTTTCTTAGCTGTCCAGGAGAGTAAATATGATGCTTAAATATATTTTATAAATAAAAATGAGCAAATTCTAGTTACAAACCCACTAGAACATCAAATCTCCCCCTAATAAATATTGAAGTTGAAAAACCAAGCCCATCAGCAGTGACTTTTTTAATTCTTAATTTTCACAATTCAGGTCTGAAATGGTCTTGGGAAAAAAGTACCAGATTCGAGATATATGTCAAGGGGCATCGTTCTCCCTTCTCCTTCACACACTCTCTCTCCATCGAAGGAGTCCTCTCATAATGATTTTCTGAGCATAGTCACATTTCAAGGTTATGATAATAATGGTGTGAAGGCATTCCAACTAGCTGAGGAGATCTATCTTTTTTGTTATGACGGTACGTTTTACTGATATGATTGTGGCACTGCCAGAAGTGTCTCAATAGTGCTATGTTTCACTCACGTCATGTGTGGCACTGGGACAGTATGTCTCAATGGTGGTATTGTTCACTCACGTCATGTGTGGCACGCACAGTACTGTCTCAATGGTGGTATGTTCACTCACGTCAGGTGTGGCACGCCCAGTAAATTTTCCCAATGCTTTTTGCCACTCATGTCAAATGTGGCACTGCCCAGTACTGCCTCAATGGTGCTATGTTCACATCTCGTCATGTGTGGCACTGCCCCGTATTATCTCATGTTTTTTGCCACTCACGTCATGTGTGGCACTGCTTAATACTGCCCCCAATGGTGCAAGTTCACACGTCTTGTGTGGCACTGCCCAGTACTGTCTCAATGGTGGTATGTTCACTCATGTCATGTGTGGCACTGCCCCAGTACTGTCTCAAGGGGGTTTTTCCCATTCAAGTTGGTTGCCCAGTTTTTTCCCAAGGGGCAAAATAAAATAAATATATATATAATATATATAATATATATATATATATTTTATATAAAAAATTAGGAATTCATATTTTATTAAAAATATATAATAATATATATATTTTATATATAATTTTATAAAAATATAGTATATTTTAAATATATATTATTAAATTATATAATTAAAATATTTATATAATAAAACAAAACATAAATACATACACCCTTACAGATTCCTCCGTGCCCAGCTCCCCCCCAAAGAACAAAAACATCCAATGGGACAAACCGCAGGGAAAAAAAAATCGCCAAAACAATGTCCCAAGCCTAAAGAAAGGACAAAGCCGTCTCCGGCAGTGAAGGCACCACACTCAGGGATTTCCTTTTTTGCGTTCCCAATTCCTCCGGGGCACTCGCTAGACCCCGGGCCATTCAGATTGGTGTTGCTCTTCGCCTACCCGCCCCCACCCCCTCCCGAACATAGGTGTATTTCGGCGGGGCGAAGCTGATAAATTGGGACTTCAGGGTCCGCGTGTCACACGGGGAAAGGGGAAAGAAACCCAGGCATGGGGAGGCTTGACTCATAAAGAAAAGCCCGCCACAGCCCGTTGCCCACTAAAGGGGAAACCCCCAAGGCAGAGGCTGAGGGAAGTCTAAAGCGTCCCTTGTGGACCCTATGCTACCTTGGGAAAAATGGAAAGCAATTGCCGGGAACACAGTGCGCCACATCGGAAAACACCTATTTGCCATCTCCGTAGTAAGGGGGGGGACTCCACCACGGGGAGACTCAGAAGACCGCAAATATAAAAGCCCTTTCCCCCTTCTATAACTTCCCCCAAATGGGTCGGAACCCTTGGAGCGGGGGCAAGTGTGCTCAAAAGTTCCTAATAGGCGGGGGAAAAACTCTCATAAAACCAAAGGCCCGGGGGCGCCCAGCTTCCTCTTTCAAAAACTCAGTGTTTTCGATCCCAAAAAGGGAAAAGCCCTGCACATTTTGGGCACGGGGCCCACCGCCGGGGGGCTGGACGAAGTATTCGAGATGTAACTCTGAGTTCCTATGTTGTTTTATTTTATCGATTTTTGTGAAGTTTTTTTCTATATATATATAAATTAATATTTTTATATATATTATATATATTTATTATATATTATATATATTAATAATTTATAATATAATTTTTATATATTTTTATATATATTATAAAATATATATTATATATATATATATTATTTATTTAAAAATATGTTAAATATATATATATATATAAATATTTAAAATTTATATATATATTATATAATAATAAAAATATATATTAAAAATTATATATATAATTTTGTCTTTAAATAAAACATACTTGAAGTAAGGGGGTGTAGAGAAAATTTTCAAAAAGCTTCAGGGAAACCTTGAGTTTTCCTGAGCAAGTTTATTTTTTTCTCTCGTGAGGGTCCCTATGACAGTTTAGAGGTGGGACCTCCCCATATTTTATAAAATATATTATATATAAAATATATAAATAATATTATATATATAAAAATAATAATAAATATAATATATATATATTTTATAAATAATTTTTATATTATAATATTATAAAATATAACATTTATTTATTAAAATATATATTATATATATATATATATTATATATTTTTAAAATACTTTTTTAATATATATAATTTAAATATTATAAAATATATATATATATATTATATTATATATAATATATATATATAATAATATATATAATAAAATATGCACACAAAACCCCTTAAAGAAAGAGAAATTCCAGCGTTTCGTGACTATCACATTATCATGTTCCTTGATAATGTATAGTCACGAAAACGCTTGGAATTTCCCCTATTTTTAGAGTGGGTTTTTTTGCATATTCTGAATCACCGTTTACTGTGATCTTATTGCTTTTAAAATTTTATAAATAATAAAATATATTAATTTATATTTAATTATTATATTAAAATATATATGTTTAATTTTTTTATTATTATATAAATTTTTATATTATTTATTATATATATATAAAAATTTAAAAATATAATACATTTAAATTTTTATATATATTATAATTTATTTTATATTTTTTATTATATATTTTATTATATTTATTTATAAATTTTAAAATTATATATATATTTTATAAATTATATATTTAAATTTTATTATATTATATATTAAATTTATATATTATATATATATTTTTATATATATATATAATATATATATATAATATATATATATATATATAATATATTTTATTATTTATTATTTATAATTTATTATTTTTATATATATAATATATATTTAAAAATATAATATATATATTTAATAAAAATATATAAAATATATATATATAAAATATTATATTTAATATCTGAAAGGACGCAGAATAAGTTCCCATTTTAAAAAACAAGAGATACAGCACTTCCTTAATATTGGCACTCTTCATCTTGACAGAGGGGGAGAACTGTAAACACAATCGGCTCGCCGTCAGAAGAGGATTTCTTTTTAGTTCTTAGAAATGGATAATGAATGGTCCCGTGTTGCGATTCCTTGCCTTGTCACAATGATCACGGTAGTGTTCAATAAAACATGCGATTTTGTTGTCAGTAAATGGGTTCAGTTGCAAGGTACTTGAAGTAATAATACCGCTGGACTGTGTTCTAACGCCAGGAAAACCTACAAGGTGGAGAAATGTAAACACCAATCGCTCGCCGTCAGAAGAGGATTTCCTTTTAGTTCTTAGAATTGGATAATGATGGGTCCTGGTGCGATTCCTGCCCTTGTCACGAATGATCACGCTGGCGCCCCTCCCACCCCCACGATATCAGCAATGTCACAAGTAGTCGCGGGTTCCCAGGAATCTCACGACAGAGCCAAAGCTGTCGTTCACGAGGCATCAGCCGGGTGTGCCACAGGGAATGTGCACGTCAATCCTACATCGGCAACATCCGTAGCCACAATGATTTCTAGGCCTTCCAGGAGAGTTTTCCAAATGAGAACAACCAACAGCCATTCCCCCAGCAACAGGCTGAACAGCTACCGTGACTCATTCCACCTCTACAGAGGACCTGAATCCTGCAATCAACTTAACAATCCACGCAGGACTCTGACACAACATCCCGCAAAGCAGCTCGCCCTCAAGCTTGCTAGCAAATTCACTGACCTTACTGAAAAAAGTCAACGATGCTCCTTCAAACTCACAGATCCTGGCACAACTTGCTGCTGTTTGGCAATGCCTGTTTGGCTGTCGTCACCAAGGGAGTGAACAAGTCCACTAGCAACAACAAGTTATTAGGGCTAATACAATTCATTCCCCAAGGGATGACAACCTCGTCCGTCTCCCTAGGGGACAACACCCCGCCCGGCAAATGCCAACAACATGACACCCGACACCTCAAAAATCAGACCCAAATTAGCAAAAAATAGAAGAGGAGGTAATACTATTGGAGCTCTGAGACTTATAAACTATGAGGATACCATCGCTCCCAAGACGTCAGCACGCGCAACTCTGAAGTGACAATACATCCACCCAGAGCTCTCCCAGACCAACATTGACCATCCCTGACATGCAGCAGGCGAATAACATCTAACCTATCAGATGCGAACGTGTATAAAGCTGCTATTCATTTCCACATGGCTCAGCATGAGTTTCACCGGTTTTAAAGGCCTCAAACACTTAAAACAGATACTCAAGTCCAGCACTTGGTGAGGTTTCAGGAGAGGCTGCTGTCTGAACTCACCAAATTTTCCAACCTGGTGCCTGGCTGGTCGGTTGTCCCAGAGGCCCAATCAGACCCTTTTTCTTTGGTGCCTCATTGTGTGCCCTCCGAAAAAGGAATGGCTGAATCAGGCCCATTGCAGTGACCACCCTCGGCCGCCTAGTCGCCAAACTGCAGTAAGAAGGGTAGTCAAGAGGCTGCTGCAATGCTGAAACCAACTCAGCTCGGTTTTCGGGCGTTTCAACAGGGCTGTGAAGCAGCAGCCCCACAGCAGCACGAGTATATATCAAAACATTCCGATGAAAAAAGCCTTGGTCAAAATTGGAACTTTGCCAATGCTTTCAATTCAGTCAGAAGGGATGCTGGCTCTCCATAGGCAGATTATATAAACTTCCCTTCCCTTTAATCCCTTCATGAGAATCGTGTTATATGTGACTTACCAAACTATTGTTTAGGGACCATGAAATTGACCTCGTTGTGAGGGCGTGCAACAGGCCGTCCGCCCTTTCTATGTTTGTTTTGGTCATCAAGGAAGTCACGAGGCACTCTCCAGCGAGCTCAATATCTGGTTCCTGGACGACGGTAACCCTACTGGCACAACAAATCTCTCCTAGAGGAACATCAGTAAAATTAAAGTACATGGGAGAAAGCCTGGGCTTTCTTTAAACCCCAACCAAATGTGAATAGTTTTTCTACCAATCAACCGAGATCCAGATATTAGTGCGCGTTTTACCAGGAGCACGAGCATTTGATCCTGCCAATACACTCTCCTCGCTCGGTGCTCCTCATGGGTCAAAGCCATCGAACTGATCCTAGAAAAAAAAAGTCTCTAGACTCCGGACGATGAAAGCAGGATGAAAGAACATTGACACACACGAATGCCTTCTACCTACTTCACCAGTAGCCTGTCAATCCCAAAACTTACCTATTTTTCCGGAATGCTCCGCAGGCCTCACATCCAAAACTCAAGGAATATGACTTCTCTCCTGAAGGCCATGCTCGAGATGTGTATTGAATCTTTCCTTGACGATGGACAGCATGTTGCAAGCCTCACCTTCCGGTGAGTCTTTGTGAGCTAGGGAGTACCAGATCCCCCAATTACTCTAATACCAGCTTTCTATCCTCTGTCCCATAGCATCAAACAAGTTGATAAGACAATTCTTTCTGACACTCAGTGACTCAGCAGGAACAGAAGAATGACCCTAGCAATGCCAGAGCCCATCACCGAATGGGAAGACACTTGCTGCTCCAGCACCAAAACCCAAGAGCAAGTCAACAGGCTCACAAAACATCAAGCTGGATCGCCCAATGCTGAAAGGAGCTTGCCAACATGCACGAGGGGCTGCAACATCAGATAGGGAGATTGCCCGACTCCCAATCTGTGAGGTGCACCTCACTCGGGGACATCCTCCAAACAGTTCCCCTATCGGCATTGTGGGACGCGACTCGACCCCTAAGACCCTCCGTATTGCAGGTGTGGGCGTCTGCGCCTTGCTGCCCCAAATTCACACAGAATATATGTGTATTTTGCCCGGCGAAGAGCAAGCAGACCAATACGGGTCTACATGGTCTTAACTGTTTCCAAAACCTAGGGCATTGGCATGGCAAGACACAATGAGTCAAAACCGACATCATTAAGAGAACCCTTGCTACAGCTGGATGCCCTGCCGAGAGGAGAGCCCCCGATCGCTAGCAGCCAACCAATACCCACAAACCCAGCAAACCGCCTCGACGGGACAACCATCTATCCTTGGAAAATGGCAAGCTCTTAGCATGTGGACTATACCTGTTGTCCAGCACTGGCAGACACAACTCTATATCCCATCACAGATGTGGGCGACAGGGAGAGAGCGTGCAGACCACAGGGAGGTAGTTCAAGATCAGCAATTACAGGGAATTAGCCAACAGTATCAATTGATCCCAGTGGGATCAGAGAACTTGGGATCATGTGGAAAAAATGCCACACGTTTCCTTAAAGAAATGGGTTCCAGACTCATCGACACCCACCAAGGACTCCAAGGGAGCCACTTTCATTTCCAAGCGCCTCGATCGTGGCCAATCCAGAGGGGAAAATGCTATGCTGCGTACTTGGCTCGCGTCCACTTCAAGGAGCTGGAGGAAATTCAATGTATCTTTGTACATTGTTCGATTGTATTCATGTTTTTTTTTTCTGTAAATGTATTTTGCGTTTATTAATAAAATGTTCACGTAAGAATATAAATATATATATATATATATATATATATATATATATATATATATTATATAATATATATATATTTAATATATATATATATTATATATAAATAAAATATATATATATAAATATATATATATATAAATATATATATAAATATAATATATATTATATATTATATATATATCTATTATATATGATATATATATAATATAAATATATATATTATATATATATATATACATATATATATATAGTATATATAATATCTATAATATATATATATATATATATATATATATATATTATATAATATATATATATATATATATATTAGATATATATATATATATATATATATCTATAATCCTGGAATGTTGCAGTTTGTTGGGAATTCAGTGGTTTGCAAACCTGCATCATAGTAACTTTTTCAATTTTTTTAAGATGTGGAACGTTAGAGCTATTGATCTATAGTTCCTAGCTATTGCTTGCTGCCCACTTTAAGGAGTGGGGCTACATCCGTTGTTTTCAGTGACTGTGGGAATCTCAACCTGTGTTTTATGCTCCTTCTCCATATATACTTAGGGCCCGTATGAGAAGATTTCTTGCAGTTCTTAATGAACACAGAGTCCACGAGTCTGGGCCTGGGGCTGAGTGCAATGTCGTCGATGGTTTTCTCGAATTCTAGTGGAAATTAGGTTATTATCAAAATCTGGCAATACATTTACAGGATTGTCTATCCGTAGACTGAGTTATGGATTAGCTAAACACAAGAGTAGCACTGAGATTTCAGCAATCTCACGTATTTCGTTGTTATCATCCTGTGTAAGATTCACCATCTTGTCCTGAGCAGGAAGCCCTATTCTAGATGTGGTCTGTCTCCCCTTTCTACTAGCTCCTTTTCCTTCTTCTCCACCGAGGGCCTCATTCATTTTTAAAACAGAAACCCACACACACACATACACAACAACACACACATGCGCACCCACACACAGTACACACTCGTGCCAATCGAAACAGAGTAGTGTAAACAGAATTAATATCATAAGCTGCCATATTGAAGAGCTCGTTTCAACAAGGGCACAGTACTCTCCTCAACCTGTTCTAATCCTCAAATGAGACATAGACAGAGATTAAACCATAGCACCGTATTAGCCTTTTGCAACGATACTAAGATCTGCATCGAGTCATTCATTGAGGACACTGCAAATCTCTCAAGTAGATATAAACCAAATTTTCCAATGGCAACGGAGAACAATACGATGTTCAGTGAAGACAAATTCCAACTACTCCGTTATGGAAAACTTGGCGGAAATAATATACTAAACTGAGTAGACTACAAACACTAAACAACACCAATATAGCCGAGAAACTAATGTGAAGGACCCCTGTGGTAGTGGTAAATGTCTGAGGATCTCACCTTTCAAGGATCCATAACCGTGCCACAAATCATATCTGCTAAAGAAAATGATAGGATGGATAATCGAGAACAACCAAGACAAGAGAATGCCAGCCATTGTGATGGGAAATTCCTTTTTAAATCACTTGTTTTCTTTCAGCAGAACATGCCTGTACACTAAAGCTCCATTCAAGGCAGGTTACATCGCAGTCTAGAGAATTACAGAGCATCTTTACTGCTCATATCAGTTCCATCAAACACCTTAACTACTGGGAACGCTTTGAAGCACTTGGACGTGTACTTCAACTGGAGCGTAATGCGAAGAGATAATATCAATAATCTACACCTTGAAAATCCTGGAGGACTGTCCCCTTAATCTACACCCGGAAATCACGTCCTACGAAAGAAAAAGACATTGGAAGGCAATGCAACATACCCCCAATGAAAAGTAGGGTCACCATTAGCACAGAAAGAGAAAACACCATAACGGTCCGGGGCCCAAGACTGTTCAACATCCTCCCACCAGCCATAAGAATTACCAAACGAACCCCTTGTGCCTTCAAGAGAGAGCTGGACAGTGTTACGACATCGAATATCGTAACTTAAATAAAAAGTCCTGGCTCCTAAAAGCTGCTCAATCTGCTGTCTAGGGGGTCATTTAAATATCACTAAGAAAACACAGCCACTCAAGGGCCAGCATGCACTTATGTTAAATAAGAAGTTTGAGGTACAAATAATTAAATAGATAAATGGAAAGACAAAACTAAACTCACTTAATACCAAAAAAATATACATATATAGTAATAAAAAGTAACTTATATAGAAGCTTACAACCACTCACTCCACCTACAACATCACCTTAAGTGCAGTTTACATTAGCTCACTACCACATTGATCACAAATGAGTTACAATCTAACAAAACAAAATCAACAGGAGACACCATACATACCACTCCCGTCTTCACTTTCCTGTTCTGGTAGACTAAATTTTACCAACCCCCCAGGCAAAACAACCATAACAGTAACGCTCGCATACCTAGGCCCTCTGCATATTATACCTTAAACAAATAAACATGAGAGCACTTGAAGACAAAACACCTATAGTATACACTTACAAAACTTACCAAAATTACCTACTCAGACAGCGCCCAGACACATCACTCACCCGTCACTCTGCACCGTCTCGTCGTATTGAACTAAACACCTCAACTGCTTGAACTGCTCCTCACCTTGCCACACTGAACCGAACACGGGAATATACGCGTTCGGATTCAGTACAAACCCGGAAATGACCTATGGAGCGAAAATTCTTATATAAAATTTGTTTATATTTTAAATGCCAGGCACACTGCATAATGAGACAGAAGATACAAAGAGTCGGTGCCAGATCAGCCCGGGCAGTACCAGCCTAGATGAATCCAGGGCCTGATCCCACTGGAAGGACTGGTCGTGGGCCGGGCCGCGGTGGGTTGATCCCTCGGATAACCCTCCAGGTAGAGTCCCAGGTAGGTAGACAATAGGAATGGTAGACGATACAGGAAATATCTGATCTGCAAGAAGGGGAAGGAGAGAACGGTTTAAGAGAGAGTAAATGGAATATAGTAGACAGTGTCATAGAGTGGTAAAGAAATGTGTTTAACGAGTAACCAGGATGAGGAGAAGGAGGAGGAAGAACTCAGAAAGATCACGGCGAAACAAAGTAGCGTCTCTCTCCTTCCCTATCTTCTATGTGAATTAATGGCTACTGGACAAGAAAGAACTCTGCGGAATTAATGAATCCAATTTAACGAGCTTGACTCAGGGTTTTGTTTGTGATGAGGAAACAAAGGTGGTAAATGAAGGCAGTGAAGAGTGAAATAAAGGAGAAAAGAAGAGATAGCGTATAAGAGAAAGACGCTGACATAACGTAGGAGAGAAAGAAGGGAAGATACGACAAACTCTGGACTATTCAAAAATCAATTCTGTGATTCTTGTAAAGCAACGCATTCAAGCCATATATTATGTAATGAAGCAGTTAGACCCGCATGCAGGGGAGCCTTGGGTTCTCCTCTCAGCTTGATTATTCAAAGTCTGCCCTTACCTTAATCCCGTCTCGTAACGTCTTGCCAGACAGATTAAAGATCTATGCAAGGCAACTCACGCTCTTGCCTGACTGGCTTGTTTCATTCAACCATTATTGCTTTCAAAGTTTTTAATTTGGCTCAGCTTCGCGTTCCTGTTAGTTATTTGATATATTTATTTTATATAGTTTTCTTACACAGATGAATTAACACGGTAAAGTGCTCGTCGCTTAGTTTGTAGCATCGTCAGTTCACACACTTGGAACCGGAATCGATCCCCCGACAATGGGTTGTACTGTTGGACATGTTTCATGACACCTACTGTGCCTGTTACCTGTATAAGGTAGCTCGAAAATCGCAGAGTACAATAATAAACCCTAGACAAGCTCTGGCAACAGCTAAAAAGTGGGGTATAGCCGTAAACCCAGAGTTAGATCTAACGAAAGTACTAAAAGTTCGAAAACGAGGTATGCCATGAAACAACTAAAAGTGGCAAATTGTTTTAATTCGTACTACACAACTGTCGCATCAACACTAGTTAAGTAAACTACCAGCTGGGATCAAATACCTTTAATAACACAGACTCTGATAAGTGTTCAAACATATTAACCCAATAAAGGGGTAACCCCAAACTGTTTGTCAACTAGTAAGTGTATCTCATCTTTATTCAAAAGAACTAAGCAGGTTTAAAACCACCAAGATCACAGCCCTTGATAACATCCCGTCTAAATTTCCCTAAAAGATGTGCCTCTGAATTGTATAATCCCTATACTCAACAATAAAAAATTTGTACAACACTAATACATGTACCGGAGGGGTTCAAGGAGGCCAGAGTTACTCCTATCTTCAAGAAAAATAGAAGTTCTGATGTATGCAACTATAGGCCTGATAGAATACTCAATGAGTAATATCAAAATTCTAGAGAATGCGGTGTACTAGTCTAGTAGTTAAGTACGCTTAATGACAACAACCATTCTCCATAGTTTATACAACCGGGCTTTAGGAGCTGTATACTCAACCGACACCGTCCCATAATTTATCTGATGGATCATGAGAAACTGAAATGTCGATAGGAATCCTCATCGGAATGGTAACCTTAGACTTGCAAAAGCCTTCGATACTGTCAACGCACAATAATACTATGAAAGAAACTTCAATCTATCGGCATGTTCCATAGACTGGTTTAATTTCCTATTTTAGCAATAGGAAACAAATTGTCAAAATCAACCAAAACAGAATCAGAACCTCTGCTATAGAATGTGCAGTTCTCCAAGTGTACATTCTTGGGGTCCCCGCCTTATTATTCTTATGTATATGTAAATGACATGCACCCATCACTGTCATATGCCAAACTCCTACTGTGATGCAGATGACCAGTGCCTCCTTCTAGTGTCAGGTAAAGACACACAAGAGATATACTCACACATAACTGGAGTCCTGCAGCAAATGTTAGTAAGACAACATACTATCCGTTATCACTGTTCGGGAAAACGGAAGCGCCATACCTTTGGCACGAAACAAACTGAGAAGGGTAAAGAATTTTAATGTCCGGTGTAATGAGGACCCATCAGTTTCAGTTTCCTCGTAAGATACTGGGAATCCCGTTTGACAAATGCATGTCAGGTGAATTGATAGGGAACAGTGTAGTAATAGCAAGCGAATGTCAGACTGAAGTTCCTCTGCTCAGACCAAGCACAGGGGTCACCTACTGAGGCTCGCAGGACCCAGTCTACCCTTTAAATGCTACGATGTCATATGGACTACGCTTGACTCTTCATGGTACTCTCTGCCTTGACAAAAAAAAAAAAAAAAAAAAAAAAAAAAAAAAAAAAAAAAAAAAAAAAAAAAAAAAAAAAAATAAAAAAAAGCTGAAATAAAAATCTGCAAATCAGCCAGAACAAAATGTAAGATAGTGTAGGAAATATGGCCAATGTTTTCATCCGTGCAGAAGATCGAACAGTAGGCTTCGCCAGTCGAATGAAGGGAGGTAAGGGAAAGGAAGTTGGGGGGGAGAGAAATAAGGTAGAGGAAAAGAGGAAAAGAGAGTGTTTTAAATATGGGGAGGGGGAAAACGAGGAAGAAAGAGCGAGGGAGATGTTTTCTGTTTATTTTAGAAAACAAATAGCATACAAAGCAGTGTGCTGCTGCCCTATTTTTATATGATCCTCGAGAACTAGACACTTTTACAACATCAGGGTATCTCGTAATGTTTCACTTTATCAATACAAATTCAAGACATAATAGGAAATCTGTAGAACCCTTTATACGAGACTGAAGTAATCATTCCTCAGCGTTGGAGTTTGGAGAAGAGCAGCGTAGCCTTGAAGGTCTGGAAGAATGGTTGGCGAAACGTCTACAAATAAAGATACCCAGAAATCTCATGTGTCCTAAATTTCATCTTGTCCGGTGTTGTATACCATTTATATAACTCTATGAATTAACACAGATGAGAACAAAATTAGCTGTTTCTCTGTCATATTCCGATCACACATAAGGTATTGATATCACATATAATGAGAAAATCTGTCTGGGCGGAGCTGGATGACTTCAACTGCACCCATGTGGGGAACGTCACGGTTCCTTTTAATTCCATGTGTTCATCATCACCTGGAGATTGTCAGAGGTGTCGTTTCCAGAAAGCTTGGAGTTACTATTTACATGGGTGAATCACCATCTCTCACCATGTGCCCCTCACATGCATAGGCGAAATGGAATTTGGAGAAGAATATCTCTATCATTTCAGAGATGGACAAAAAAAAAATTTGAGGCAGGATGTGAGTAAGGTGGATGGAGGTGGAGTGTCGGGAGGGAGGGAGTAGGAAGAGAGGGAATGGCTGAGTGGTCTGAGAATGTTGTCCCAGAGAGTATAAATACTGCAAGAGATGTGTGTAAGCATCAGTGTGTGTGTGAGGAGAGCAAACTGCCGACACACACCTATTCCCTCGTCTCTGTTCCGGCACATGAAGGTATCTTCAACTCTCTGTTACCAACAACAAAAACCAAGCACCAACAGCCACACACCACCACAAACACCGAAGCCCAAACAGCAAACAACCAAAGGAAAACACCGAACACCAACACCAAATACAAGAACATGTCATCATATCAACTAGACTGAAACACTTATACACACAATGAAAAGATGTTCGTACTAGTAGATTCTAACTATTTATCACAACGAACAATTGTGAGGATACAACAGCGTTTTGACGACTAGTAATAAGGAAAGACATGGCCAGAGAAGAAACTTGTATAGATAATACGTTTCGCTTTATGTAAACTTTACTAAGCCAAGGACTTGATTGAAGTCTATCATCGAACGAAACGTCCGTCATAACACCATCTATGTTTGTCTAATTGGTTTCTTCTATATCAGTTATACATAAATTACTCATATAAGACGACAGGGGCAAGACAACTAGCTTAGTAGAACACAAACTATCGTGAAAAGTAAGACACTTGTGCAAACATCCGGTTATCTTTATTGTTATACGTTTCGCCATTCAGTGGCTTTAATCAATAGATGAGTAAACAGTCCCTCACCGTGGAGGTGGTGTTTACAAACATTGTTGTAAAACACCACCCCAAGTCTGCGGGACTGATTACCCTCGTCATTGGTAAATAGTTCTTCTGTTTTCTTCTAATTATGTCCAAGAATCATATTGATAAAGCCACTGGAGGGGGGGCGAAACGTTCACAATAAAGATAACCAGATTTCACAAGTGTCTTAACTTTCATCTTGTCGTGTTGTATACCTGTCTTGCACAAACTATCGTAATGAGCAGCAGGCTCTTAGAACGATGTTTTCGCCCTGAAAGAAACGACTTAAGAAAGGACCAAGCTTTCATCAAAGCTCGAACTCTAAGTTAACGTAAAAAATAAATAATATGTTTAAATTACAACAGACTGATAGTAACATAATATCATGAACACGATATGTTATGTCTGGCCTGCCGTCCATCTTCCCACCAGTGGACGAAAGAACAATTGGACGGCAGCACAGGATTTTTTAGTGTGGGCAGCAAGAGGGGGCAGTGGATGGTCCGTATAAGTGGCTCCCCCTCGTGAGTGCTTTAACACAACAACAACAACAACAACAAACAACAACAACAACAACAACAACAAACAATAACAACAATAATAATAATAAAATAATAATAATAATAAAATAATAATAAATAATAATGATAATATGGGGGGGTTTTTTTATTGTGCAATATGGTTAGTCGCAGCAGTGATCCTGATAGCCTGACTGGGTATGAGCGCCCTGCCGTTGTGAGCACAGCAACTGCAATTGTGAGTACTTGCTGTTCCTGTGTTTGCAGATATGTACAGACACGACGACTACGACGACGCGGAACGCCGACGACGCCAACGACGACGACTACGACGACGACGACGACGACGACGACGACGACGGCCGACGACGCCGACGACGCCAACGACGACGACGACGACGACGACGCCTCCACCACCGCCACCACCACCACCACCGCCACCAAAACCGCCGATGATGCCCTATGACTTCAAGTGGGACGTCAACAACCCCGACAGCGGTAGCGTCTTCAGCCACGTGGAGAAGAATGACGGTCACACCATGATGGGAGAATACCGCGTCCTTCTGCCGACGGACGCACACAGGTTGGATATCACCGTCCCTGTCCTGCGTTGTAATGTGTGTGTGTGAGTGTTTGTGTGTGTGTGTGTGTGTGTGTGTGTGTGTGTGTGTGTGTGTGTGTGTGTGTGTGTGTACTCACTGAATGCTATTGGGTCCTCTCTCTCCCTGCTCCAAGTGCTTTATGATACCTCGTCTTAAAGCTGTGTATGGTTCCTGCCTCCACTAGATCACTTGCTAGACTATTCCACTTCCTAACAACTCTATGACTGAAGAAATGATTCCTAACATCCCTGTGACTCGACTGAGTCTTCAGCTTCCAATTGTGACCCGTTTTTTCTGTGTCCCATCTCTGGAACATCCTGTCTCTGTCCACCTTGTGTATTCCACGCAGTATTTTGTATGTCGTTATCATGTCTTCCCTAACCCCCTGTCCTGCAGTGTCGTCAGGCCGATTTCCCTTAACCTTTCTTCGTAGGACATTACCCTTAGCTCTGGAACTAACCTTGTCGCAAACCTTTGCATTTTCTCTAATTTCTTGACGTGCTTGACCAGGTGTGGGTTCCGAACTGGTGCTGTGTGTGTGTACTCACCTATTGTGGTTGCAGGGGTCGAGTCATAGCTCCTGGCCCCGCCTCTTCACTGATTGCTACTGGGTCCTCTCTCTCCCTGCTCCATGAGCTTATCATACCTCGCCTTAAAACTATGTATGGTTCCCGCCTCCACTACTTCACTTTCTAGGCTATTCCACGACTTGACTACTCTATGACTGAAGAAATACTTCCTAACATCCCTTTGATTCATCTGAGTCTTCAACTTCCAATTGTGACCTCTTGTGTCTGTGTCCCATCTCTGGAACATCCTGTCTTTGTCCACCTTGTCTATTCCGCGCAGCATTTTATATGTCGTTATCATGTCTCCCCTGACCCTCCTGGCCTCTCAGTGTCGTCAGGCCGATTTCCCTCAACCTTTCTTCGTAGGACAATCCCCGTAGCTCTGGGACTAGTCTTTGCAAACCTTTGCACCTTCTCTAATTTCTTGACGTGCTTGACTAGGTGTGGATTCCAAACTGGTGCTGCATACTCCAGTATGGGCCTGACGTAAATGGTATACAGTGTCTTGAACGACTTCTTACTGAGGTATCGGAACGCTATCCGTAGGTTTGCCAGGCGCCCGTATGCTGCGCAGTTATCTGATTTATAGTGCGCCTCAGGAGATATGCTCGTGTTATACACACCCCCAGATCTTTTTCCTTGAGTGAGGTTTTGCAGTCTTTGGCCATCTAAACTATATTGTGTCTGCGGTCTTCTTTGCCCTTCCCCAATCTTCATGACTTTGCATTTGCATGGTTAAACTCAAGGAGCCAGTTGCTGACCAGGCTTGTACCTGTCCAGGTCTCTTTTTAGTCCTGCCCGATCCTCATCCGAATTTGATTCTTCTCATTAACTTCACATCATCTGCAAACAAGGACACTTTTGAGTCAAAACCCCTTCCCGTT
>NW_026503622.1:0-14003 GCF_026875155.1 Cherax quadricarinatus
GAGGGCACCGGGCACTACAGGAGGGGACACCGGGCATTTACAGGAGGGACCGGGCACTTCAGGGGCCACTTGTACATGGGCCTTTCTGCAGTCAGCTCCATTTTTTTTTCCGCTCTGCGAAAGTTCTTTAAGGGTCTTTGTGGGAGTTGTTTATTAAGAGGTGCCTTGTGGCTACAGCTCCCGCTTCACACACGAGGGCCCGGGTCGATTCCGGCGGGTGGAAACATTTCGAACGTTTCCTTAAAACCTTTGTCCCAGGTAAACTCCAGGTCCTTTCATCTAGCAGCAATGGTTTTTGGTGTTAGTCGACAGGTGTGGTCCACCCCTGGGGGACAAATTAAGGACCCCAATGGAATAAGTTAACAGCCCCTTTCGTTTGACGCACTGACTTTCTTGGGTTTCTGGGTGCTACCCTCCGGTTTTAAAATCGAACGAATTTTAATTTTATCTTATTTACTGAACTAGGTGTGTATGCCTTGTGCTTAGTGCTTTTTTTTGATTATTTAATAATACTTGAACTCAGGTGGAGTGTGGGTTTGTCCCCTCTCTGCTGGGCTTGGCAAGGGGTGTCCCTCTGCTGAGCTTGCAAGGGTGTCCCTCTCTGCGGGGAGCTTGGAAAGGGGTTTTAGTCCTCTCTGTGGATCTTGGCAAGGGGGTCCCCCTCTGCTGGAGTTGGCAAGGGTGCCCTCTCTGCGGAGCTTGGCAAGGGTTCCCTCCTGCTGATTTGCAGGGGTCCCTCTCTCCCGGAGCTTGGAAAGGGCGTCCCCTCTGCTGGGCTTGGCAAGGGTGTCCCTCTCTGCTGGAGTTTGGGCCCAAGGGCGTCCCTCTCTGCTGGAGCTTGGAAAAGGGTGTCCCTCTCTGCTGGAGCTTGGCAAGGGCGTCCCTCTCTGCTGGAGCTTGGCAAGGGCGTCCCTCTCTGCGGGAGCTTGGCAAGGGCATCCCTCTCTGCTGGAGCTTGGCCCAAGGGTGTCCCTCTCTGCTGGAGCTTGGCAAGGGGTGTCCATCTTGTTTGAGTTGGCAAGGGTGTCCCTCTCTGCTGGAGCTTGGCAAGGGTGCCATATCTGTGGAGCTTGGCAAGGGTCCCTCTCTGCTGGAGCTTGGCAAGGGTGCCCTCTGCTGGAGCTTGGAAAGGGTGGTCCCTCTCTGCTGGGCTTGGCAAGGGGTGGTCCCTCTCTGCTGGAGCTTGGAAAGGGGCATCCCTCTCTGCTGGAGCTTGGCAAGGGTGTCCCTCTCTGCTGGAGCTTGGCAAGGGCGTCCCTCTCTGCTGGAGCTTGGCAAGGGTGTCCCTCTCTGCTGGAGCTTGGAAAGGGGTGTCCCTCTGCTGGAGTTTGGGCAAGGGCGTCCCCTCTGCTGAGGCTTGGCAAGGGATCCCTCTCTGCTGAGGTTTTGGCAAGGGTGTCCCTCTCTGCTGGAGGCTTGGCAAGGGTGGTCCCTCTCTGCTGGAGCTTGGAAGGGTGTCCCTCTCTGCTGGAGCTTGGCAAGGGTGTCCCCCTCTGCTGGAGCTTGGCAAGGGTGTCCACAGGATCTAATTGGAAACTTCAACTTTCTATCTCTATTTACAAAGGAACTTATGTTCCTTTTCTTTCATGGTCCAGCCTTGGGCAACAAATCTTCCTGTACCATCGAGAAGCTGGACTCGACATTATGCTGTCAGTGGCTCTGAAACCCAGCAAAGAGAAGAGGAAGAATCTGTGTATTATTCCACAGTTTATGAAGCTCTGGAGTAACTACCGCTGCAACATTGTCAATTTACGTAGTAACCGGGCTATTTTAACATATGAGAAAGTGTTATCTGTGGCTGAAATAAGAAGGATAATCATACCTCATGCTTTTAAAACCCCATCCATTACTATATTTCGCTCTTAAAATTTTTAAAAAGTCTTAATAATCGTGAAAGTGAAAACTAATACCTCTCCAGTATGCCTAGCATATTATATATAATTTGGGGTGTAATGAGCAGCAACATATCTGGGATCATTCTTGTTTCTTCCAGTTTGGGCTCTTGATTTCAGGGAAATAGAGCTGCCCCTTTATTTCGTTTAATACGATCTGATTACCTCCCATTTCAGATATCAGATACCCCCTATGGGTTTTAGTGCTCCCCATACCTGGGGTATACCTGGAGGGTATTCCGGGGGTCAGTGGCCCCCGCAGCCCGGTCAGAGACGGGCCCACCCCATGGAAAAAATTTTTTAAAGGTTAAAATAATGACTGTTCTACTGTAAATAATAAGATATTACAAGGACCCCCAGTGGAAATAAGTCACTTCATCTGACCTTTTTTCGGGGGGTTATCCTAGGTAATTTACAAATATGTTCTAGGAATGATAATTGTAACCAACTATATTTGTGTAACAGTAATTAGGTGTAACCGCACCTAAATAAACTTACTTAGGTGTATCAGGAGCCGCCGTCACCACCACACCTCTCGCACAGTTGTAAAAATCTTGAAAAAATATTACTGCCTTTAATATTCCTACATGTTATTGTCATAAACTGACTAAAAATCTTAATGTAACATTATAAAAACATGTACCTGTTTGTCTAGACCTTAAGTTAAAAACATAACTAAGTTATAGTTATCAACAACTCCTCGGCAGAACTGGGTCACTGTTTTATAATTTCAAAACATGCAACTATGTATATACATCCTGGAATAAGTATTTCTTGTGCACAATTTTTTTTTTGGAGATATTAAACAAAAATTTGGTTAGGGTTTAAAAATAGGTTAGGTTACAGTAGGTTAGGTACAGTAGGTTAGGTTACAGTAAGGGTTTGGTTAGGTTACAGTAGGTAAGGTTACAGTAAAGGGAAAGGGTTTCAGTAGGTAAGGTAGGTACTGAGATCTTGATACAGGGAATTCTCTTATGCTTGCCAAATCTATAGGAAGAATAACAATAATAACAGTAAAAAAGTTTATTTTAGTATGATACATGTTTGTACAAAGGCGTGTAACAATTTGGTGAACATGCCAAAAGCCCCTTTATATGCAGAGCGTTTTGGGCATACTTAAGACTAACTTAAGATTTAATAAGGCAACAGTGGGTTGCTGGGTTAGCTCTCGCTTCACACACAGAGGCCCGGATTCAATTCCCAGCATGATGGAAACATTTCAAAGTGTTTCCCTACACCTGTTGTCATGTTCACCTAACAGCAAGTAGGTACCTGGGTGTTAGTCGACTGGTGTGGGTCGCTCCTGGGGGACAAGGTTGAGGAACCTAATGGAAATAAATTAGACAGTCCTTCACGCACTGACTTTCTTGGGTTATCCTGAGTGGCTAACCCTCTGGGATTAAAAATCCGATGAAAATCTTATCTTTCTTATTTGTTTATTTGGTGAGTTAGTGATTATTAGAAAATTGAATATTCAACTAGTTTACGCGATGTGGCTTTAGTAAGTTTGGTAGAGAATACAGTGGAACCTCTACTTGCGAGCGTGTCCACGTGCGAGTTTTTTCCAAATACGAGCAGTTGATGGATCGATTTTTTGCTTCCATACGCGAGCAAAATTTCCACAAGCGAGCAGACTGCAATGGGATGATGGAAAGATGCTTTTTTAACGTACACCAAAAATGAAAGAAATCTAAGGATACATAATCGGAGTTCACTTCTCAGCAATTCGGCCACCTCTTAGCAGTAATTTTGAATGGATTTTTTATGTTGTATTTTTTATTTTTTTTTTGTCTCATTTGATAGAATGGAAGATTTATTACAGAAATAGATAATGATTGAGTTGTTTTTTCCACGCACGACGAAAAGTACCTTGAAATAGAGTTTGACCTAGGAGAAATGGTCCATTGCTTGGCCTGTTTCAGAGTAAACAAATTACAGTCACTGTACATTCCAATATGCAGTCGTGAATGGGTTGACATTATATATACAATTATTGCAATTAAGTAATAACAGTAAATCTTATATTTATTGTGTGAATAAAAATTACAAATATTTATATAATGAAATAATAATAAGTATAGATAATAATATGTATAATAATACACCTACCACTGACTTACGACCAGTTCGTTTTCCAGAAACCGGGCCGTAAGTCGCAATGGACGTACAGTCAAACTTTAATACTGAATATCAGCATAACATTTTTGTAAATGACTTTTATTATATTGTTTTATTTTGGGTATTTCATGTTTTTAATTTACTTTTATGTTGTTTAAATACTGGTATTTTATCTGAAGGGTTAGGATAAACACTGTGTACAACACGAACACTTGTTTATTCCCAGAAATTTGGCATAAAAAACATGGCCTGTAGTCGAGTCCGTTTGTAAGTCAAGCAGGTCGTAAATCGATGGTAGGTGTATGTATAATAATAAAGAACGTACAAGGTCACCCTCACATTCGCGAGGGTCAGTGATCAAGAGCCCTCGTGAACGTTGAAAACCGTGAATGTTTAGGTGCCCCAATAATATTGTAGGGAAATATAATACAATGCTGCTTCCTTAACTTGTCCAACCATGAACACATCATAAAGTACATGAAAAACGTCGTAAATTGTACTAAATACATCGTTATGCCTTAATAACATAATGTTATTATAAACCACTGCTCAACCAATCGAGTCCCCTACTACCCTCCCTCCCCTCCACCCCAAAACCCCAGAAACTGCAGCCAGCCCCTCCCCCCACTGTGTGGTGATGTTTTGTATGATTCATTATTTGCAAATAACTAACTGTAAAAATACAGTGATGGTAACGGAGAACCGATCCCTGACTGGCATATTAGAATGGCTATTCGGGACAGGTGATTGGACGGTGACATCAAGTGTTTACTCTTGAACACAGCAGAAGAATCAAACATTGTGCTCCTGCTAATAATAAAAATTAATAATAATAATAAAAATAATAATAATAATAATAAATAATAATAGAATAAAATAATATGAATACTATAAATAATAATATAAAAATAATAATATAATAATAATAATTTTTTTATTTTTTATTATTAAATTATCACACTGGCCATTCCTCCCCACCAAGACAGGGTGGCCCGAAAAATAAAAACTATCACCATCATTCACTCCATCACTGACGTCCAGAAGGGTGATTTTATAACACAACAGTTTTTAAACTGCAACATTTAACACCCCTCCTTCAGATGCAGGCACTGTACTTCCCATCTCCAGGACTCAAGTCCCGGCCTGCCGTTTCCCTGAATCCCTTCATAATTTACTTGCTCACACTTCCAACAGCACGTCAAGTATTAAAAAACATTTGTCTCCATTCACTCCTATCAAACACGCTCACCGCATGGCTGCTGGAAGCCCAAGCCCCTCCGCACACAAAAACTCCCTTCCCCCTCCCTTCCAACCTTTCCTAGGCTGACCCCTACCCCCCCCTTCCTTCCACACAGACCTGATACCCTCTTGAAGTCATTCTGTTTTCGCTCCATTCTCTTCTACATGCGAAACAGAATAACTTTCAATAGAGGGTATCAGTCTGTAGTGGTAAGGAAGGCGGGGTAGGGTCGGCCTAGTAAAGGTTGGAGGGAGGGGGTAAAGGAATAATATATAATAAATATCATAATAATAATATAATAATATAAATAAATAATAATAATATAATACTATATAATATAATAATAATAAAAAATACTGATAGAATAGAAGAAGGAAATTGTAGACAAAAATACGAGGGCTGAAGCAGTGGTGTGGAGTGGTGTGACGCAGCCTCCAGTGTGGCTTTGTTTATGCTGGAGTGAGTATTAAGTCCTCCCTCTCTTCCAAACATTTTCACAAAATTCATTGTATTTGGTGCTTGCTTGTAATTGAGTGTGACTGAGTGGTTTGAGGAGGCAGTTATAGAGGCGTGGTAGAGAGGCACTGCCTCACCACTGCCTCTACCACAGCCCTACCACACCTCTACCACTGCGCTCTACCACGCCTCTATCACTCCACTATCACTGCCGTACTACCACTGCCACCATAACTGCCTCTACACCACGGCCCTTCACTGCTCTATCACTGCCTCTACACTGCCTCTATCACTGCCTCTACCACTGCCTCTATAACTGCCTCACCACTGCCCCGTCCCAACACTGCCTCTAACCACTGCCTCCATCACTGGCCTCTACCGCGCCTCAACCCAACTCCAGTCACAACTCAACTACAAGCAAGCACCCAAATACAATGGAATTATTGTGAAATGTTTGGAAGAGCAAGGGAGACTAATACAACTCACCCAGCATAAACAAAGTCCACACTGAGGCTGCGTTCAACCACTTCCTCCTCCACTGCTTTTCGAGCCCTCGTATTTTTGTACAATTTTCCTTCATCAATTCTATCGTATTTATATTATTATTAATTATTATTATAATTATTATTAATATTATTATTATTATTATTATTAGTTTTAATTTTATAATTATTTATCATTATTATATTATTATTATTAATATTATTATTATTATTATATTATTATTACAGTAGCAAAAATGTTTGATTCTTTGCTGTGTTCAAGAGTAAACACATGATGTTCACCCGTCCAATACCTGCTGAATAGCCATTCTAATATGCATCCATGATGTTTACATTATTTATCTGTAGTTTAATAGCAAATAATGAACAAACAAAACACCTTCACCACACAGTGGTGGGAGGCGGGGCTGCCAGATTCAGGGTCGGAGGAGGGTAGTAAAGGACTCCTGCGTTAAACTAAAATATGATTTGGGAGGCTGGAATTTGCGGTTGGTAATTTCCGCGAATGTGTGAAGCCGCGAAAGTTGAAAACGTGAAATGTTGAGGGAGACCCGTAAAAAAATACAATAATAATAATAATATAATAAGTTCCACCTACCATCCGACCTTACGACTGATTTCGGTTCCGAGAAACCGGTCCCGTAAGTCGAACTTACTACTGAATATCCACAAAACAATTTTGTAATGACTTCATTTATTGTTTTATTTTTGGTATTTCAAGTTTAGATTAAACACTGTGTACAACAAAAATAGTTGTTTATTTCCCAAAAATTTGGCATAAAAAAACACGGCGTAAGCCGAGTGGTCTTAATTCGAAGCAGGTTGTTAAGTCGGCTTTGTAGGGTATAATAATAATACATATATAATAATAATGTAACTACAACTTTATATATAATGTAAATAATAATGGCTTCAAAAGCTAGATGGCATCTTACCACAACAAAGAGGGAGCGTTTGTGCCGCCTCCACCTGTTACATTCAGTCTAGAGTATATATTCATTCTAGATTATATAATCAAGTTCTGTTAATTTATATTGTTTGTTAAGTCATATTAATGAACCGATATAAAATATGTAAGCCGTATAGATGATATTAAGTGAAATTATTCATGCTATTTTGCCCCGTCTCCAGACAAACTCTCGTCCAACCGCCGACACCGCCATACCACTACATGAATGACATATTTTATTATTTTAGAGTATATATCAGATTTCTATGTTATTTATATTGTTTATTATGTCATATTAGATGAAGTGAGATAGATAAATAAGCTTTAGAGTTGATATTAGCAAAATATTGAAGGACAGAATTCCACTGGAACGGATTAATTGCATTTATCATTTAATGTAAATGAGGACAATGACTTCTGCAAAATGAGCAAAACCAGTTGTGAGCAAGGTCATGGAACGAATTAAACTCGCAAGTTGAGGTTCCACTGTAATTACAGTTTTGTTATAAAAAATGCAATAATTAAATTTAGCACAATTTAAAACAATGAAGTTGAAAGAATTTTAAGACTGAAGTATGATTAAATAGTGAGCAATCAACAGAGCACAATATACAGTAAAGTGAGAATGCAAGTGGGGATTGGAAATCTGAAGCCTCTGGATCTACCACTCCTGAAAACCGAGGGTCATTAATAACCTTTCAACTTTTGCAACCCGTATTTCTGAAACTGTTCATTCTATATCGCAGAAATTTATTGGGAAAAAACAAAATTTATTTTTTTTCTTATGAAAATGATGACATTCCCGACAGTAATGACACTAAAAGAAAACGAAATTTGGTCGAAAACTCGCGGAATTACGCTCCCATAAGTTAGTGGTCTCGGCGACACATACGCATCAGCGATTTCGCCGACTTTGAGCCCTGTTTTAGACACAATTCCCGTGTTCCAGTGACCAAACTTGTAGCTATTTCTTATAACTCCATTTTTTCTATCAGTTAGACGAGTACAAGAAAACGCACCATTTATCGATGTGAGCTACCCAATAAAGTGGTCAGAAATTGGCAATTTGGCAATTTCATGCAAATTTAAAAATTAAGCCTATTTCCAAATAGGTCCAGAATACACAATGTAGACTTCTTGGCACTAAAAAACATATCCTCTGTTCAATAGTCATGTCTCTGGCCCCTCTTATTTTAATATTGCATCTATTTTGATTTTTTATTCATACAAAAAATACAAAATTTACAGTTAGTGCAGACTACTGCATTATATTGTAAAAATGGTATAAATAACATCATGCACTAGTGAAAGAATACAGTGGAAGGCCCGCTTTACGCGCGTATCACTTACGCGTCTGCCTACGGTCATTTCAAATTATACCAAAAGCGTCGCTTACTTATTGGGGGTGGGGCGGCACCCCCCACCTGACTTTCCTAATACGTCAACCGCGCCCCACCTTGTTTGTTGTTACATACTTCGTGATCTCAGTAAGCACTAAGTCCACTCCATATTTGTCTGGAAACTACTCCACAAAATTTCAAATGTTTTTAAAAAGTTATTTGCATATTTTTATATTTACACTGATAAATATACGTAGTATAGCCTGTACTTAAATAAACTTCATACGTGCTGGCATGCAGGTACACCATTATAATCAGTAAGAAGTGACTTATGTCTCCCAGACGTCATAATTAGTAATCATAATAAATAATAATCATCGTCTCGTTTAAATGTCCGTATAATAACGTTAATTCACATTTTCATTAATCCCTCTATGAGATTGTTGTGATAGAAACAACAGGCCTTATCACGGCTTTATTGAACTAGAATCTTCAAATACTTCTGCAACAACAAAATAATAATGACTAGTACATCTAATAATGACTTCTACAAGGGAGGTGATTTCTTCAATGTCCAATAGAAAAGTTATAACTAACAGCCACATATTTTAAACTCACCATGTATTCTGCATCAACAGATAAATGGAAATAGTAGAGAAATCACACACCATGTGTTTGTTGGCGCCCATGACATACACCAAACTGTTGTTTGTTTGTTAATGAGGGCACCAAGAGGTGGAGCAGTTTTATCCCTGCTGCTGCTTCCCCCCGACAGGACCAGTATCACTAACAATCTCCCCCTTCTAAATTATCAGAGACAGTAAAATCCGCCAAACTGTAGGTTGGCGACGTACCACGTCCCAACCAGTTGAGGTCGTAGCCCTTTTTGGAGCCTCTTCACCAGTATCCGATATTTTCCAGCGGGGTTTGATTACTGCTGGAGCAAAATCCTCTATTTCCATAGGGGTAGTAGTCTCAAGGGGCTTTCCAGTAAAAACGAACATCTTTTCACATCATTGGTGTATTCTTGAGATTCCCCCACTAATAGGATTTCAACTCTGGGGCTAAATGTCCTTGTAGATACTGTAGTCTCTCACCATTTTGGTAGTGAATGTGGGCCGTAAATGGATTAGCTTGCCAGGAGCTCTACCTCTTTCCACTAAAGGACCGTCTTGTTCATCCTACGGTGAACTCTCAGGAGAAAACGGTCCAGGATGACATAACCAGTGGGCACGGAGGCTCCCGTTAGGAACGACGTGAATATTTAGGAGTCTTTCGATGATGGTTGCCTTAGTAGCTGTGTCACTGCAGTGATCTAATAGAGGAAGATCATCAGGTATGACAGTTGCCAGTGTTGACCAGGTAGATTGCGCGACTTCAATGTCATTGTAACTGCCTTCCATATAGTAACCTTGAAACGCGCTTCCACTTGACCCATTGCCTGAGGGTTTGTAGCTTTGTTGTTCCTGCATGCAATACTTTTCTAGCAAAAAACTCCTGAAAGTTCGTTACTCATGAACGAGGATCCCCTGTCGGAATGGATATAAGCTGGCCATACCCAAAATAGAGAACAACTGTGAAAGACAACTAATAACAGTTGAAAGGCAGCCATATTTGCACAGGGAAAACAAATGGAACACCTTGAATATTCATCTACTGGAGTGTACCTGGAGTTTACCTTGAGAGAGTTCGTGTGGTCAACGCCCCGCGGCCTGGTCTGTGACCAGCCTCCTGGTGGAATCACACCTATCAACCAGGCTGTTGCTGCTGGCTGCATGCAAACTCAACGTACGATCCACAGGCCGGCTGATCAGGAACTGACTCTAGTGCTTGTCCAGTGCCAGCTTGAAGACTGCCCCCCCCCCCCAGGGGTCTGTTGGTAATCCCCCTTATGTGTTCTGGGAGGCAGTGAACAGTCTCTGCCCCTACACTTATTGTAGGTCTCATATCTTAACGTGCTAGTGACACCCCTGCTTTTCATTGGGGGGATGGTGCATCGTGCTGCCAAAGTCTTTTGGCTTTCGTATGTGATTGATTTCGTGGTCATGTATCGGTACTATTACCCTCAAGGGATATTCCAGGTATATAATCATGTATCTCTCCCTCCTGCGTTTCCCAGGGAATACAGGTTTAGCAACCTCAAGCGCTCCGAGTAATTGAGGTGTTTTATCTCCGTTAATGCGCGCCGTGAAAAAGTTCCTCTTACATGTTCTAGGTCGGCAATTTCACCTGCCTTGAAAGGTGCTGTTAGAGTGCAGCAAATTCCCGCCTAGTAAGAACAAGTGACCTGAAGAGTGTCATCATGGGCTAGCCCCCGAGTTTTGAAGTTCTCATTAGTCCATCCTGTCCATTTTTCTAGCAATGCGATTGATACAATGTTATGGTCCTTGAAGGTGAAGATCCTCCGACATAAACACTCCCAGGTCTTTGACGTTGGTGTTTCGCTCATTTGTGGCCCAGAATTTGTTTTGTACTCTGATGAAGATTTAATTTCCACAGTTTACATATCTGAGTAAATGAAATTTCTCATCGTTGAACTCATATTTTTTCCATTTCTGCAGCCCACTGAAAGATTTGGTTTGATGTCCGCCTGAGGCCTGCAGTGTCTGCAATGGAAGACAACTGTACCTGCAGATTCGGGTGTCCATCTGCAAAGGAAGAACAAACTTGCTGTGGGCAGAACATCCTTGTCTATGTCGATTGAGGATAGGAACAAGATGGGAGCTAGTAACTGTGCCTTGTGGAACAGAGCTTTTCAACACAACCTAACTGCTCGGACTTTACTCTGTTGACGACTACTCTCTTTGTTCTGTTAGTGAGGACATTATAGATCCATCGACCAGACTTTCCTTTTATCCATTAGCGCTCATATTTGTGCGCTATTACGCCGCTGGTCACACTTGTCGACGGCTTTTTGCAAAGTCTGTATATATTACATCTGCATTCTTTTGGCTTCTAGTGCATTTATGACCTTGTCGTAGTGATCCAGTATTGAGACAGACAGGAGCGAAACCTGTTCTAAACCCATGTTGCCCTGGGTTGTGTAACTGAAGGGTTTCTAGATGGGGGTGATCTTGCTTCTTAGACCCATTCAAAGATTTGTTAAGGAAATACCTATTATCTGAATGTGTGCTTGGTAGAGGTCTCTGTTGAAATCTATATTCAATCTTTCGAAAGGCTGGGTGGATTTTAAGAGATGAGTCTTTCTGGCATGAAGAAAGTTTGGCTTGCACTCTGCACATAACCTGCATGCACTGATCACATGTCCACCTCTTCCACTGAGGTAGGGCATGTTCTTCTGATTTGATTACAAAATGTAGCAGCGTGTAACACCTGGTGACACAAAGCCTTGTGGAGAGCTGAGAGTGATTGCACAACATGACATGCTGCTCCACATTGGGTACCTAGGAGAATGCATCAGGTGAGATGTTCACTTGACCCGGTCTGTACAGAATATCAAAAGTACATAACACGATAGTTCCAGCCACCAGCGTAATATCTTGTCATTCTTTATCCTAACTTTTGTGCTTCTTCTTGTCGAACATATACATCACGGACCGTTGGTCAGTCCTTATGGTGAAATGTCTACCAGTTAAATAATGCCTCCAGTGGCGAACTGCTTCTATGATGGCCTGGGCTTCCTTTTCTACAGCAGCATAACATTTCTCTGATCCTTGAAAAGTTCTCGAAAAGAAGGCTACTGGTCGTCCTGCCTGAGATAAGACTGCAGCAATGGCAATGTCAGATGCATCCGTTTCCACTTCGAATGGTAGGGACTCATCAATGGCTTGAACTACTGAGTTTTCAATGTCCTGTTTGAGAGTATGGAAAGCGGCTTCTGCTTCCTTTGTCACAGGAATGTGGTAGCACTCAATGGGCGGACTTTACTTGAATAGTTGTAGATCCATTGTGAGTAATAAGCAAAGAGACCAAGAGTTCTTCGGAGTGACTTTTTGTCTTGAGGCATTGGAAGTTCCCGTAGAGGTCGTAGTCGTTCAGGGTCTGGGAATATTGAACCTCCTTCCACTACATAACCAAGGATGCTAAGCCTTTTAGTTGAAAAAGTGCACTTTTCCTCATTGTAACTGATATTTTTCTTCTTGGCGGCTTCCAAAAACTTATCAAGGTTTGCATCATGTTCCTCCTGGGTCTTGCCACAAATGGTAACATTATCTAAATACGCGTAGTTCCCATGAGTTGCTCTTCCTGAATGAGTGAATCCATAATTCGTTGGAAGCAGGCTACCCATTGGTGACTCCAAAAGGGACTCTGGTAAACTGATACAGGCCATCACTAGCCTGAAACGCTGTGTATGGTTTATCTTCATTCCTTATAGGGACTTGATGATAGGCACTCTGTAGATCAATTGTGCTAAACACGTAGTACTGAGCAATTTTGTTCACTGTATCGTCAATTCGAGGTAGAGGGTACCCATCAAGAAGTGTAAATTTGTTGATTGTCTCAGAGTAATCGATAGCCAGTCTCCGTTTCCTATAACCATCTTTAACAACAACAACCTGTGCACGCCAAGGGAATCACTCGGTTCTATAATTACCCTCCTTCAGCAGCCTCTGAGTTTCTTTCTCAATGAACATCCGATCCTCATAAGAAATAGCGGCGTGACTTAGCTGATATAGGATGGCAATCCGCGGTAAGATTTGCAAACAGCTTTGGTGGGTCTACCCTTAAAGTGCTAAGTCCACAGACAACAAGAGGAGGCAGTTCACCTCCATATGTTAAGGTGACACTACCATGCAGCTTCTGAAAGTCCTGACCAAGGATAACATCAGAGCACAGTTGTGGCAGAATAGCTAAATGTACATCTTGATAATCCTTTCCATTAACTCTGAGATTTACCTTACAAAACCCTAAGGTCTGAATAGAGAGAGATGTTGATGCCATGGAAACGGTACCTGATGAGTGATGTAGAGTCAAGGAGAGCCGTTTAACTAAGTCAAGGTTGATGAAACTCTCTGAGCTGCCACTATCAATAAGACCATCTACTTCTGTTCCTTTGATGAATACTTTCACAACTGCCTTTGACAGTGAATTTGGAGTAGCCGCAGAAGTCACTGTTGCTAGAGTCGCATGATCACTGGAATGTGTGGAGGCACTAGCTCTTGTTGATGCATTAGCACGACATACTTTAGCAAAGTGACCTTTCTTGTGGCATTTATGGCACATTGCTTCACGAGCAGGACACTTTGGACGTGGATGTCTTGAAAAACCACAAAAGAAACACACCGTACCTGCTGCTGCTGTCACTGAGGCAGGTTCCCAGTAACTTCATTGCAAGAGTCTTGGTCAGGAATTGCAGCACTTACCACTCGAGAAGGCTGAGTGGTACTGTATACTTCAGAATTCTTCTGGGCTGAATCTAGAGCTCTTGCCTGGTCAAAGGCAGCGGCTAAGTCGAGAGTTTTATTCTCCAATAAACGCTGCCTTATTATTGGTGATTGCAGGCCACTGATAAAGCATCCCTGATGGACTCTTCACATACTGACA
>NW_026503623.1:0-10158 GCF_026875155.1 Cherax quadricarinatus
TCAATCGCTGTACTAGCTTCTCTTTTTTTTTTTTTTCCGTCTCCACACAAAAAAGCTATATTATCACTATAGTTGACTGGTGCAAATTTTGGAGGAAGGGCGCTTTTTCTGTAGTAATAATTGCTTCTCGTTGTGTATATTGCGACCGCTGGTAACTACAGGTTATATGAAATTCACAGTAACGTCTTAGCAGGACAATTAAGGAAAAATCCTGCTCCCACTTTATTACCATGGTAAAGATAGTGTACATTGTTGTCTATGCTTAAGACAGCAAGAATTAAGCATTCTGCTTTGCTTCATGGAGGAAGTTTGGCAAGGAAGCAAAAAGTACTAGGTCAGCTTTTCCTTTATGTTCTATGGGCATTGCAGCGGCGTAGGATGCTGTGAGGTCAGATTACTTTTGACTCTACTGAGAGAGACATTGACGTGCCGGGTTAATGCACGAAAGTTGTGAGTTAGTCACTTATCATAAGCCCCGATGATAAGTGGACCTTTGAGTCCACACAAGTAATTGTTGTCAGCAATCAGTGTCTGATATATGCTGACATAACACCCTCTAGGGGTAATTTATAATCATACCTAATATACGCTATTTCAGTCCATTGCAAAGTGGTCAAGACAGCTTCTCAAGACCTCGCATGCAGGGGCGGCTTTGTGGACGATAGCTGTCTTATCCAGATAAGTTCCCCATTTATTTAAACTTTAACCTTAGCTGGTAAACCATTTCTCAATAATTTGGTCGTGCTCGAACCGGATAAGGGCCACACTGTGGTCCAAAAATGTTGTGCAACAGTGTACAAATAACCTACGAGCCAAGGTCCTTCCAAAAAAGCTGTAAAACTAGTTTTACAATATAAATCAGTACGGGTCCCTCCAGACTCAATCACAGAAAACGGGCAGCCAAAAGAAAACGGGCGCCTGCCCATCGTTCACTCCAAGAAATCGGGAGGTGGGTGACTCATCCAACAAGAAACCTGGGGATGGCACCCGTCATCTACTGCTCTCAAGCTCGAGAAACGCTGACCACATCAACCAGCCAGATGACCATCAGTTTGTCTGAGTGTATATACACAAAGTGTTTATAATGCTTATAGACAGAAATTAAGAGAGGAGATTGTGTTTATGTTTGTTTACTATAGAATTAACTGTTATATTAAAGGAAACTATATATAAAGTGTAAGCTTTCATTTTATTATATATATATATATATATATTATATTTATATTAAAATTTATATATATAATATTATATATATATATATATATATATATATGCAATAGGATCTAAAGACTTTTAATATTAAAGTTGTATTCAAAAATCATGATACAGTAAAAAGCTTTTGATAAAGAATTCCCCCCAAAATGCTGATGGTTTGTGTCTATAAGATTCCTTGTAAAATTTGCGATAAAAGGGTTTTTTACGGTCAAACTGGTAAAAATCTCGAACTAAGATTAAAACAACATAAATATAGCATTAGAACTGGACAAGATTCCAATGCTATATTTATTCATGTAAGAGATTTTAACAATCCAACTTGATTTTCAAAAAGTTGAGAAAAGTTGTATTAAGCAAGTCCATGGGTCGACAGAATATTATTGAATCTTGTTTCATAAAAGCAGTTTTGAGGAATATTATGAATAGTTCTTTGGATTTATATAAATTTGATCCATTTATAAATTAATAGAATTTGGGAGAATTTATAATACACTGGACAATAATATTTTTATATTTTTCTTGGGTAGAATAAAATTGTGGTGGGTTTGCTGCAAAGTGACTGTCCAGTTGGGCCGGCGCGCGTCAGGTCTTTACCATTGTGGGATCTGAAGTGAGGTGTTGCCAGAACCCCTTATATAGCTTTCCTTGGATGCTTTACTGTCATAGTTCTTGATAATTGGATAGTCACGAAGCGTTGGAATTTCTCTATTATTTCAGAGTGGTTGTTTTGATTATTTTTTATATATTATATTTATTATATTATATTTATATTCTATATTTTTATATATATATATATTAATTTATTTATTATCACACTGGCCGATTACCTCAGGCAGGGTGGCCGTAAAGAAAACTTCACCATCCAATCACTCCATCACTGTCTTGCCAGAAGGGTGTTTACCTACAGTTTTTAAAACGCAGCATTTAACAACCTCCTTAGAGTGCAGGCACTGTATCTTTCCATCTCCAGGACTCAAGTCCGGCCTGCGGTTTCCTGAATCCCTCATAACATGGTTACTTTTCTCACACTCCAACAGCCACGTCAATGTTTTAAATACCATTTGTCTCCATTCACTCTATCATACATGCTCAGGCATGCTGATGGAAGTCCAAGCCCCTCGCACACAAAACTCCCTTTACCCCCTACCTCCAAACCTTTCCTAGGCGACCCTACCCCGCCTTCCTTCCACTTCAGACTGCATCACTCTTGAAGTCATTCTGTTTCGCTCCATTATCCGACATTGTCAGAACCACCTCATAACCCTTCCTCAGCCTCTGGACAACAGTTTTGGATTCCTGCACCTCTCCTAACTTCCAAACTACGAATTCTCTGATTTATATTCACCACAACAAAGTAGCACTAAGACATGACATTCTCACTGCCTCCAGCCGTCTCCTCGCTGCTGCAACATTCTTCACCATGCTTCACAACCATATAAGAGCGTTGGTAAAAACTATACTCTCATACATTCCCCTCTTTGCCTCAAGGACAAAGTTATTTGTCTCCACGACTCATAAGTGCACCACTCATCTCTTTTTCACCTCTTCAATTCTATGATTCACATCATCTTTCATAGACCCCATCCGTGACACGTCCACCCATAATTCTGAATCGTTCTCTCCTCCTACTACCTCTCTCCCCCAATCTGAAATCCAATCTTTCATCACCTAATCTTTTTGTGTATCTCATAACCTTACTCTTTCTGTATTCACCTTTAATTTTCTTCTTTTGCACACCCTACCAAATCTCTGCTACTTCTAGTCATAATCTCCAAGAGGCAAGTGTCATCAGCAAAAGAGCAGCTGTGACATCTCCCACTTTGTGTGTGATTCTTTATCATTTTTAACTCCACGCATTCTTGCAAGACCCTCGCAGTTACTGCTCTTTACAAACCACCATCTATAAATATATTTAAACAACCCACGGTGACATCACACTCTTGTCTAGGCTTACTTTTAATGGGGAAAAATTTCCTCTTCTACAAACTATAACTTGAGTTACTATCTCGTTACAAATCTTCACTGATTTCAGTAACTACCTCCTTCACCATATCTCTCTATCAACATCTGCCACATTGCCCCCATCACCCATGTCCATACGCCTTTTCCAAATCATAAATGACCACAAAGACCTCTTGAGCTTATCTAAATACTGTTTCACTATATGTTTCTCTGCAAAACACCTGGTCAACACACCCCTCCTACCTTTACAATTGCCTCCTTGTTCATCTGCATTTCCTATTCTCCGTCTTACTTTAATTCTTTCCAATTATAACTCTACCATACACTTTTACAGGTATACTCAACCAGACTTATCCCCCTATAATTTTTGCACTCTCTTTTATCCCCTTGCCTTTATACAAAGGAACATGCATGCTCTCTGCCAATCCCTAGGTACCTTACCCTCTTCCATTCATTTATTGAATAATTGCACCAACCACTCCAAAAACTATACCCCACCTGCTTTTAAAACATTCTATCTTTATCCCATCATCCCGGTGCCTTACCCCTTTCATTTTACCTTACTGACTCAAGAACTTACCCCACACTCCACAACTGGCTCTTTCTCATCTACAAGATAGTTATTCCTCCTTGCCCTATACACGAAATCACAGTTCCCCTATCTTCTGCATTTAACAATTCATCAAAATATTCCCTCCATCTTCCCAATACCTCTATTCTCCATTTAATAACTCTCTCTCTATTTTTAACTGACCAAATCCATTTGTTCTCTAGGCTTTTCTTAACTTGTTTATTCTCATCCAAAAACTTTTTCTTATTTTCAACAAAATTTGTTGATAACACCTCACCACTCTCTCATTTGCTCTCTTTGTACATTGCTTCACCACTCTCTTAAAGCCTCTCTCTTTTTCTCCATTACTCTTCCCTCCTTGCATCACTTCTACTTTGTAAAAACTTCTCATATGCTAATTTTTTCTCCCTTATACTCTCTTTACATCATTCATTCCACCAATCGCTTCTCTTCCCTCCCGCACCACTTTCCTGTTTTAACCACATCCTTCTGCTGAACATCTAAACACTACATTTATAAACTACCCCTACCTCTTCGACCCTTGCCTTATTGTCTATTAGCCCCATCTATCCTCCTATAGACTGTTTATATTTACACTAACTGCTCATCTTTTAGTTTATAACCTTCACCTCTTTTCCCTGATGCTTCTAATTCTATTGTATCCATCTACCTTTTTATATATAATTTATTATATATATATATATTTATATATATATATATATATAATATATTAATATATATATATCTATATAAGAGTGGCATTTACATATGTGTAAGAAATATATATGTGTGATTTACAGTTATACAGTGACATTTGTAGTGTATAGTGAATAAAGTGTATAACGTTGTTATTTACGGTCTGACTCGATTATTGCTGACTTAAGCATAACAACACCGGTGGTCCGGTGGCCTGGTGGCTAAAGCTCCTGCTTCACAAACGGAGGGCCCGGGTTCGATTCCCGGTTTGTGGAAACATTTTGACACGTTTCCTTACACCTGTTGTCCTGTTCACCTAGCAGCAAATAGGTACCTGGGTGTTAGCCGACTGGTGTGGGTCGCATCCTGGGGGACAAGATTAAGGACCCCAATGGAAATAAGTTAGACAGTCCTCGATGACGCACCGACTTTCTTGGGTTATCCTGGGTGGCTAACCCTCCGGTGTTAAAAATCCGAACGAAATCTTATCTTATCTTAGCTGTTTAGAGCAGTACAGTGTTTTTTAAACACTAAGAGTGGTGCCTGATTTTTCGGTATACCATTAAAATTGTTGTTGAAAATCTCAGTTTCAGTCTTTACAGACTTAAGATTACACGTTAGGAAAATCTAATTTAAGTCTGTATAGGAGTAATCCAAGATACAAAATAGTTTTGGTGATCTTGAGGTCAATTTTGAATTACTTAATAAAACATTGAAAAAATAATTAATTCAGACTATAACATTATGATAATGAATTTCTGAATCTGACCCTTCTGAGGGATATGAAATTAAAAATGTTTTGGATACTTTTATTATTCAACAATTAGGTGGAAAGGAGTACAGGCTTTCTGCCGCCTAAAAACTCTGTCACAGAGACCTCTATGTAACTCGTGGTCAAACACTGTTTACACCTGTAACAACAAAACAAGTGTCCATTACCAAGCTTACCTACATTGTCATTACTATTTGACAAGGTTCATAATTATGAAGAATTGATTAGTGGTTTTCAATCCATAGTACATTCACGAACTGACATAGATGAGATTGCTAAGTTTAATTATCTTAAATGTCTTGTGAAGGGAGAACCCTATGAACTGATTAAGTCATTTCCGGTGGTTAAAGGTAATTATCAAATAGCCTTACGTGTCTTAGCAGACAATTACTTTGATGCTGACAAGGCCAGCGTTAGACATGCAGTCTTAATATCAAGTTTGAAGCCACCCAAACATTGTTTTTCAGACTTACAGGCATTTAGAATCACATTAGACAATAGTCTCAGATCTCTAGGTGCTAAATATGACCTAAGACATTCAGCGTAGGATGACTAAATTAATACATAGCATTTGAAATCTTCCTTATGAAGAAAGATTGAAGACTCTTAAGTTACATTCCATTGTTAGACGTGTTTAGTAGATTGAGGGGAGAGACCTGATCGTAGTGTAATAAGTGGAAGATAGGTATTATTAAAGGGGATATTAATAAGGTCTTGAGGATGTCTCTTCCAATGACGAGAACTGCAGTCAGTTAATGGATTTAAATTAGATAAGTTTAGATTTAGAAAGGACATAGGAAAGTGTTGGTTTGGAAATAGGGTAGTTGATGAGTGGAACAGTCCACCTAGTTGGGTTATTGAGGCTGGGACTTTGGGTAGTTTCAAATTTAGGTTGGATAAGTACATGAGTGGGAGGGGTTGGATTTGAGTGGGACTTTCACATCAGAGCTTATTTCTTGGGTGGCATGAAAATTGGGTTGGGCAATTGTTTTGTTAGTCGGGTTACTGCAATTTGTAAAAGGACCTGCCTAGTATGGGCCAACAGGCCTCCTGCAGTGTTCCTCATTTCTTATGTTCTTATGTTCTTATGATTGGTTTATCAGTGGTATTGTACAAGATAAGTTGTCACCACAAACTATTGAACGATTAAATATTATGCTCAATAAACGCTATTTCACTTGTGAAGAAATTAGCAATGGTTTACAAACAATAGTTTCATGCATGCAAGCAACAAGACAAGATGAAAAATCCACAAATCCCGTGGATAACAAACCTTCAACTCAGTAGGGAAAAGAGTAAACCTACTTCCACTAAACCAACAGAATGGAAAATCATTTAAGCATTTTATCAAAGCTGTGAATACAATTGGACAGTAAACAGACGTCACACACAAACGTACTCCAAAAATGTCCCGTACTTTGTGATGGAAAACATTGGGCGTACAGTATTGTATTCAATACACATCAATGGAGGCACGTAACAACGTGTTCATCAGCTGAAAAGATGCATTCAAGTGTTTGGTGAAAACAAGGGAGGTAAATGCTCACTGGAAAGAAGTGTTTTAATGCAAGGGTATGCATCATACTGATTATGCCCAAATATTTTTGCTGTAGCAGCAGAAGACTTCCACGAATCGGAAGTTCAAACAAGCAAAAACAGCATTTAAATGTGAGAGATAAGTTTTTAGAGCAAAAACTGCTCTCCCGATAGTCGAGGTGAGTTACCTAATTAAATATTACACAAAACCAATGTGCTACATTTATTTGATCATGGTCACCAAAGGTCCTTCATAAGAAGACAGTGTTTGCAGAAAATCTGAAAAAACATCCCTATGCAAATTACAGTTTAGATATAGCTGGTTTTTTCCACATTCTGGTAAAACAGACATATGACATAGCCAGATATCAAGTTGGTCTAGGAAACAGGAAAGACAGTAGAAGCTGTGGTAGTAGACGATTTGCCTAAAGTCTGTGCTGATCCAGGGTTAAAGAACAGTTGCAGCACTGAAAGCAGCTTTAGGTCATGTTAGCCTGTCCTGACATACAGACGTGACACTATTAGTCAAGTGATTTAATCATTGAAGTGATTATTATCACTGTTTTGGGCAAAAATATAGTAAGTAAATCATGATGTTCACTTGTGAAAACGCAGGATGGCCACATGATATGTGGTCCCATTCCCTCTCAAGTGAGGAAAGACGCTGATATTGATTCAGTGGAAAATGTTATAGTTACGAGAAGATTAACCGTGATCATGTACCACAGCAAAATTTATTCATACTGGAAGAAATTGAAATGAACCAGTTGATAAGTTGTGGGATTTAAGATGCGATAGGTTTGATGTAAATATCCAAGCCACAGAGTCTCAGCTTATATCCAATATTTGGACATGTCAAATATAAAGATGGACTAGTATTGGGTTTAGGTTACCATGGAAATGAAATCCACACATCTACCTAGCAATTATTGCATGGCTTTCGGACAAATGGAAAGACATATATAAGCAGTTTGGAAGAATCCAGAGGCTATGCTTTCTATGTAATATCATACAAGATAAGGAGTTGGAAAATAAAATTTATGTGGATGTAGTCGAAGATAAGTTGTAGACAGAAGCTCATTATCTCCCGCACCATGGAGTCAGAAAAAAGATTCTGAAATTCACTCACTATGTGTTGTATATAATTTGCAGCGCACGTGCAAATTAAAAGATGTAGCATGTCTTAATGGCTATGTGTCTGATGAACCCGGACCTCATAACTGAGAAACTTGGCGACGTGCCTATGAAATTTGCACAAACCATATCCTACACGGCTGATATTTCCAAAGCTTTCTTAAGAGTGTAGGACTACAAGAATAATTGATAGAGAATATACTCTTTTCCTTTTTTTTTTATTTTTTTTTCATTATACATGGCGATTCCACCAAGGCAGGGTTGGCCCGAAAAAGAAAAACTTTCACCCATTCATTCACTCCATCAATGTCTTGCCCAGAAGGGTGCTTTACACTACAGTTTTTCTAAACGCAACATTAACACCTCCTTCAGAGTGCTGGCACTGTAATTCCCTCTCCAGGACTCAAGTCCGCCCTGCCGGTTTCCCTGAATCCCTTCATAAATGTTACTTTGCTAACACTCCAACAGCACGTCATGTATTAATATAAATCCATTTGTATACATTCAATTCCGATCTAAAACCGGCACACGAATGCATGCTGGTAGTCACGCCCCCGCTCACATAACCTCCTTTACCCCCTCCATCCAAACCTTTCCTAGGCCGAACACCTACCCGCCTTCCTTCCACTACAGACTGATACATCTTGAAGTCATTCTGATTTAGCTCCATTCTATCTACATGTCCGAACCACCTCAAAACCCTTCCTAGCCCTTGGACAAACAGTTTGGTAATCCCGCACCTTCTCCTAACTTCCAAACTACGATTCACTGGCATTATTTTCACACCCCACACATTGCCCCAGACATGAAATCTCCACTGCTCAGCCTTCTCCTCGCTGCAAATTCACACCCATGCTTCACACCCATATAGAGCGTTGGTAAAACACTATACTCTCATACATTCCCCTCTTTGCCTACAAGGACAAAGTTACTTTGTCTACACAGGACCCTATAGTGCACCCTCTACTCTTTTTCCATCATCAATTCTATGATTCACCTAACTTTCATAGACCAATCTGCTGACACGTCCTCTCCCCCCCAAATATCGAATAGATTCACCATCCTCCATGCTCTCGCCTCCATCTGATATTCAATCTTTCATTCACCTAATCTTTTTGTTCATCCTAATAACCGTTACTCTTTCTGTATTCACCTTTAATTTTCTTCTTTTGCACTCCCTACCAAATTCATCCACAATCTCTGAAACTTCTCTTCAGAATCTCCCAAGAGCACAGTGTCATCAGCAAAGGGCAGCTGTGACAACTCCCACTTTGTGGTGTGATTCTTTATCTTTTAACTCCACGCCTCTTGCCAAGACCCTCGCATTTACTTCTCTTACAACCCCATCTATAAATTTATTAAACAACCACGGTGACATCACACATCCTTGTCTAAGGTCTACTTTTACTGGGAAAAAATTTCCCTCTTTCCTACATACTCTAACTTCAGCCTCATTATCCTCGTAAAAACTCTTCACTGCTTTCAGTAACCTACCTCCTACACCATACACTTGCAACATCTACCACATTGCCCCCCTATCCACCCTGTCATACGCCTTTTCCAAATCCATAAATGCCACAAAGACCTCTTTAGCCTTATCTAAATACTGTTCACTTATATGTTTCACTGTAAACACCTGGTCCACATACCCCCCTACCTTTCCTAAAGCCTCCTTGTTCATCTGCTATCCTATTTTCCGTCTTACTCTTAATTCTTTCAATTATAACTCTACCATACACTTTACCAGGTATACTCAACAGACTTATCCCCCTATAATTTTTGCACTCTCTTTTATCCCTTTGCTTTATACAAAGGAACTATGCATGCTCTCTGCCAATCCCTAGGTACCTTACCCTCTTCCATACATTTATTAAATAATTGCACCGACCACTCCAAAACTATATCCCCACCTGCTTTTAACATTTCTATCTTTATCCCATCAATCCCAGCTGCCTTACCCCCTTTCATTTTACTACTGCCTCACGAACTTCCCCCACACTCACAACTGGCTCTTCCTCACTCCTACAAGATGTTATTTCCTCCTTGCCTATACACGAAATCACAGCTTCCCTATCTTCATCAACATTTAACAATTCCTCAAAATATTCCCTCCATCTTCCCAATACCTCTAACTCTCCATTTAATAACTCTCCTCTCCTATTTTTAACTGACAAATCCATTTGTTCTCTAGGCTTTCTTAACTTGTTAATCTCACTCAAAAAATTTTTCTTATTTCAACAAATTTGTTGATAACATCTCCCCCCACTCTCTT
>NW_026503624.1:0-10416 GCF_026875155.1 Cherax quadricarinatus
TTTTTTTTTTTTTTTTTTTTTTTTTTTTTTTTTTTGGGGGGGGGGGGGGGGGGGGGGGGGGGGGGGGGGGGGGGGGGGGGGGGGGGGGGGGGGGGGGGGGGGGGGGGGGGGGGGGGGGGGGGGGGGGGGGGGGGGGGGGGGGGGGTTGGGGGGGGAAAGGAAAAAAATGTTGTAAGGCAACCCTTTGGGGGGGGGGAGAAAAAGGGGGAAAAGGGGTGGAAATCCCGGGGAAAAAAAAGGACCTGGGAAAAGGGAAAATTGGGGGAAAAGGGGGAAGGGGGGGGGGGAAAATAAGGGGGACCCGGAAAAAAGGGGGGGGGGGCAAGGGGACCCGGGGAAAAGGGGGGGAAAAAAAACCGGGGGGAAAAAGGGCCCCCCCAAAAAAGGGGGGAAAAGGAGGATTGGGGGTGGGGGAAAAAGGGGGGAATTTGAGGGGGACCCGGGAAAGAAGGAGAACAGGGAGGGACCCTGGAAATGGGGGGGAAACTCGAGACACGGAGGACTCGGACACATGGACCCGGGAAAAGGCGGAGCAACTTGGGAAGTGGGAAGGGAAAAAAGGGGGGGAATATCTGAGGCGGGCTCCGGGAAAGAAGGAAGATACTGGTTGTAAGGCAGCCCTGGGAAAGTGGGGAAGGGAGAACCGAGGGGAACACGGATGGACTCCAGGACACATGGAAACCCGGGAAAGGGGAGCACCTTGGGGAAGTGGGGGGGAAGGGGGGGGGGGAAATATCTGAGGCGGAAACCTGGGAAAGAAGGAGATACGGTTGCTAAGGCAGGGCCGGGAAAGTGGTGAGGGGAACATCGAGGGGACAAAGGATGGACTTCGGGCCATGACCTGGGAAAGGCGGAGGACTGGGGAGTGGGGAAGGGGAAGGGGGGAAATCTGAGGCGGGGCTCGGGAAGAAGAATACGTTGCTAAGCAGACCGGAAAGTGGGGAGGGAGAACACTAGGGGACACGGATGTCCGGACACTGATGGAAAACGAAGCACTTGGGGAAGTGGGGAGGGGGGGATATCTGAGCGGCTCCGGAAAGAGGAATACTGTTGCAAGGCAGACCTGGGAAGTGGGGAAAAGAGAACACCTGATTGGACACAGATGGCTCCCGGACACATGGACCTGGGAAAAGCGAGAGCACCTTGGGGAAGTGGGGAAGGGGTGGTGGAAATATCTGAGGCGGACTCCTGGGAAAGAAGGAGATACTGGTTGCTAAGGCAGACCCTGAGAAAGTGGGGAAGGGAGAACATCTGAGGGGACACGGATGGACTCCTGGACACATGGACCTGGGAAGGCGACAGAGCACTTGGGGAAGTTGGGGAGGGAAGGGGGGGAATATCTGAGGCGGACTCCAGAGAAAGAAGGAGATACTGGTTGCTAAGGCAGACCCTGGGAAAGTGGGGAAGGGAGAACATCTGAGGTGACAACGGATGGACTCCTGACACAAATGGGATCTGGAAAGGCGAGAGCCCCTTTGGTGGAAGTGGGAAGGAAAGTGGGGAACATCTGAGGCTGACTCCTGGGAACGAAGAGAACTGGTTGCTAGGCAGACCCTGGCGAGTGGGGAAGGGATAACATGTGAGAGGACAGGAGATGGACTCCAAGACACATGGACCTGGGAAAGGCAGAGCACCTTGGGGAAGTGGGTAGGGAAGGGGGGGAATATCTGAGGTTGGACTCCTGGGAACATGAAGTAGATACTGGTTGCAAAGGCTGACCCGGGAAAGTGTGGAAGGCTAGAACATCTGAGCGAGACCCGGATGACTCCTGGACAACATGGACCTGGGAGAGGCGAGAGCACTTGGGGAAGTGGGGAAGGGAAAGGGGGGGAATATCTGAGGCGGACTCCAGGAAAGAAGTGAGATACTGGTTGCTAAGGCATACACCTGGTGGAAAGTGGAAGGGAGACATCTGAGGGACACGGATGGACTCCGACACACATGACCTGGGAAAAGGCGAGAGCACCTGGGGAAGTGGGGAGGGAAGGTGGGAATATCTGAGGCAAATCCTGGGAAGAAGGAATACTGGTTGCTGATTTCAGAACCCTGGGAAAGTGTGGAAGGGAGAAACATCTGAGGGGACACGATGGACACCAGGACACATGGACGCTGGGAGAGGGCGAGAGCACCTTGGGAAGTGTGGGGAAGGGGGGGAATACTGAGGCGGGCTCCCTGAAAGGAGAAAACTGTTTTTGCTAAGGCAGACCCAGGAAAGTCTAGGGGCAAGGGAGACCATCTGAGGGGACACACGAGGGACCCTCCTGGCGACACATGGTCCTGAGGGAAAAGGCGAGAGCACCTGGGAAGTGGGGAAGGAAAGTGGGGAAAAACTGAGGCTAGGCTCCTGGGAAACGTAGCGGAGATACTGTTGCGCTAAGGCCAGACCCTGGGAAAAGTGGGGAAATTGGAGACATCTGAGGAGATACGTATGGACTCCTTGACACATGGAACCTGGAAAGGCGAGATCACCTGGGGAAGTGGGGAAAGTGGAAGAAGGGGGGGAAATATCTGAGCGGGCGTCTGGAAAGCGAAGAAGAAATGGTTGCTAAGGCAGACCCTGGAAAGTGGTGAAGTGGAGTGAAGCATGTGAGGTGCGACACGATGGACTCCTGGGCACGATCTAGGACCTGGTGAAAGGCAGAGAGCACCGTTGAAGTGGCGGGAATGGGAACAGCAGGGTGGAATACTGAGGCGGGCTCCTGGGAAAAGGAGAAACTGGATGCTCAAGGCAGACCCCGTGAAATGGGGAAGGGAGAGACAATACCTCTGAGGAGCGACACTGAGGACTCCCTCAGTAGTCACCATGGACACTGGGAAAGGCGAGAGCCCCTTGGGGAAGTGGGGAAGGGGAGGGGGGAACATATAATAGAGCGCCCTTCCATGGCGGAAAGAAGGAGATACTGGTTGCTTAAGCAGACCCTGGAAAGTGGAGAAGTGAGAAAGAATATCTGAGGGATCACGGAGGGACCACCTGGACACATGGACCAGGGAAAAGCGAAGAAACACCTTGGAGCGAAGGTTTGGAAGAATGGCGGTGAGTGTACAAAATACAGACGCGAGGACCTTCCCTGGGAAAAGAAGGACAGATTCTCTAGGTTGCTAAAAGCATCAGCTCTGGAAAGTGAGGGGAAGGCATAACATCTCTGAGGGGACACGGAAGAGGACTCCAGACACAAGAACCACTGGGAAAGGCGAGAGCACCTTGGGAAGTGGTAATGGCAGGGGTGCATATCAGAGGCGGAATCCAGGAATGAAGGAGATACTGGTTGCAAAGGCAGACCCTGGGAAAGTGGGGAAGGGAGAACATCTGAGGGGACACGGATGACTCCTGGACACATGGACCTGGGACAGGGGTGGGGGGGCGAGAGCACACCTTGGGAAGTGGGGGAAGGGAAAAGGGGGGGAATATCTGAGGGGGTCTCATGGGAAAGAAGGAGATACCTGGTATTGCTAAGGCAGACCCTGGGAAAGTGGAAAGGAGAACATCAGATGGCACACGGATGGGCTCCTGACACATGGACCTGTGAAAGGCGAGAGCCCTTGGGAGAAGTGGGGAAGGGAAGGGGGGAATATCTGAGGCGAACTCCTGGGAAAGAAGGAGATAACTGTTGGCAGAGGAAGACCCTGGGAAAGATGGGGGAAGGGAGAACATCTGAGGGGACACCGATGGACTCCTGGACCCCAACAAAAAAATTGGGACCTGGGAGAGTCGAGAGCACCTTGGGGAAGTTGGGAAGGGGGGGGAATCTGAGCGGGCATCCTGGGTAAGGAGATACTGGTTGCTAAAGCAGAACCCTGGGAAAGTGGGAAAGGGAGAACATCTGGAGGGGACACGTGATGGACTCCTGGACACATCGGACCATCGGAAAGAGGCGAAGAGCACCTGGGGAAGTGGGAAGGAAGTGGGGGAATATCTGGCGTGCTCCTGGGAAAGAAAGGAGATACTGGATGCTAAGGCTGACCACTGGAAAGTGGGTGAAGGGAGAACAACTGAGGTACACGTATGGACTTCCCTGGACACATGGACCTGGAAAGGCGAGAGCACCATGGGGAAGTGGGGAAGGGAAAGGGGGGAATATCTGAGGCGGGCTCCTGGAAAGAAGGAGATACTGGTTTCTAAGAAGACCCGGGAAGGTGGGAAGGAGAATCATCTGAGGGACACGATAGACTCCTGGACACATGGGACCTGTGAATGGAACGGAGAGCACTTTGGGGAAGTGGGGAAGGGAAGGTGGAGAAATATCAGAGCGGGCTCCTGGGAAAGGAGATAACTGTTCTAATGCAGATCCTGGGAAATGGGGAAGGGGAGAACATCTGAGGGTACACGGATGGAACCTGGACACATGGACCGTGGAAAGGCGAGAGCACCTGGTAAGAGTGGGAGGGAAGGGGGGAATATCTGAGGTGGACTCCTGGAATGAGGAGATTCAGGTTTGCTAAGGCAGACCCAGGAACAGTGGGGAAGGGAGAACATCAGAGGGAACACGGATGGACTTCTGGACACATGGACCTGGGAAAGGCGAGAGCACCTTGGGGAAGTGGGGAAGGGAAAGGGGGGGAATAACTGAGGCGGACTCCCTGGGAAAGAAGAGATACAGGTTGCAAAGGCTGAGACCCTGGAAAGTGGGGATGGGAGAACATCTGAGGAGAACACGGGTGGACTTCTGACACATGGACCTGGAAAGGCGAGAGCACCTTGGGAAGTGGGAAGGGAACAGGGGATAGGGACTGAGGCGAGGGCTCCTGTGAAATAGGAGATACTGGTTGCAAAGGCAGACCCTGGCAGTGGGGAGGAGAACATCTCAGGGGACAACGGATGGACTCCTGAACACATGGACCTGGAGGACAAGGGCAGAGACACTTATGGAGAAGTGGGAGGAAGGGATGGGGGGGGATATCTGAGGCTGACGTCACCCTGGAAAGAAGGAGATACTGGTTGCTAAGCAGACGCCTAGGAAATTGGGAATGGATGTATTGCTTTATGTTGGGAAAGTGGGAAGGAGAACTTCTGAGGGGACACGTATGGACTCCTGGACACATGGACTGGGAAAGGCAGAGCAACGCTTGGGAAGTGGGGAAGGGAAGAGGGGGAATATGTTAGGCGGACCCTGGGAAAAGAAGGAGATACTGAGGTTGCTAAGTTCAGACCCTGGTAAAAGTAGGGGAAGGGAGAAACTTCTGAGGGATACGGATGTAGTCAGGACATATGTAACCACGGGAATGGCGCTAGCCCTTGGGAAGTGGGGAGGGAAGGGGGTGAATAACTGAGGCAGACTCCTGGGAAAGAAGGAGATACTGTTGCTAAGGCTGACCTGAACACAAGTGGGGAATGGAGAACATCTGAGGGGGACACACGGATGAGGACATCCTCGGACACATGGACCTGGGAACAGGCGATATGGACCCTGGGATGCACTCATATATATATTATTATGAAAATAGTCATATATATAAATTATAATACTAGAAATATATATACTATAAATCTATATAGTATCTATACTATAATTAATAATACTATATATCATTCTATAATATATATATAATATTTTTTTATATATATTAATAATATGTTTGTGGGTTGTGGATAACTAAGCTAAACAAGTGTCTTAAGAGAGAATAAGTTTACATATGAGCAGGAGTTTTTTACAAAACAAAATGTAATACGAGGAGTAAGGAAGATATATGGTGAATTAAAGAGTCATTAATCAGAATGGTAAGGTAAATGCATGAGTGGAGGCAATGAGAATATTGGGTAAAGGTGTCAACAAATTTTGCTGAGAATAAAATTATTTTGAGTGAGATTAGGTTGAGAAAGTCCTCGTTACGCAATAGATTTGACGCAAAAACAGAAGATAGAAGACTTATTAATGGGAGAGTCTGACGAAGTTAGGGACTTGAGCTAGAGTCGTCAAGGCCAACGTTAGCTGGAGATTCGACGGTAAAAACTTGAGCATTGTTGGTCACTGGGATGCCTATCGCTAACCTTCTTATGGAGTAGAAAAATACTAGTTGGGCTAACTATTGTGGCACTCGCTGGGTCCAGTGGCAACGGGTCGGTCTGGAAGTTTTGAAACTCTCTGAGCCGCGGTTCAAATCTCCGCCAGTGGTATGGTTTAATGTCAATGTCTGCTTTCCTTACATACTCCTCAGTATTACCTTCCTCGGGACAGTGAATTTTTTTTAGATACAATAACTGGATATAATTTAATTATGCTTACACGTTTACAAATTCTCTTTTTGAAACACAAATTATGAAAACAGCCTAATAAAAGTGTCATTCCTTATCACAGCTCCCATACCAAACACTAACGTGGGGTACACCACACAACAACGGTAATACACAGACAGATTAGATATCATAGCCGATCAAACCCTTGCTCTCTGTTAGGTGTCAGCCATGAGGGACTATGGTACCCTAGCCCTGAGGGAGTTGGTAGGTAAGACACATAGGCTAACTTAAACTCCGAACGTTTCGCATAACACAGTAGCGCTATCTCATCGAGTATCAGAAATGTAGGCAGAACAGTACAGATTTGAAGGACGATGTAATTCATCCATCTCCCTAGAGTCGTAGATTTTGAGGTCTGTCAGTCCCGGCAGCCTGAGAAGTTCAATCCCAAAGTATCGAACTCTCGGAAGATCAAGCGACAGTGCGGAGACCTTAAATACTGCAGAAGGAGAGTGCAGAGTAGTACTAGTTAGAATGCAGCCACTGAGAGATCCCGTCTCTCCCTCAGATCAAATAAATTCTTACTTTGGGCAAGAAGTTGTCACAAGTGTTTCTAGTATACCAAGATGCCATTGGTTGCAGTGTCCTGACAGTGGAGAAAAACAAAATGGTATACAATACCGACCAGTTTTGTAGGTAAGACAAAGCGTGCAACATTTACAGTAGCAACATCATCCAGTAAACGGTTTCGCCTACCACAGTTAGGGTGCGGAGACGTTCAGTCAGTACAGAAAGTAGCAGGAACGGTAGCGATCCAAGACGAGTGATGAGTCCATCACCCTTGAAGCGTAGATTTTGACGTTGTCAATCCCTAGCGAAATATTTTGTTTTTTTATTTTTGTCCAATTTCAATTAAAATTTTTATAGTGATTTAAGAAGGCAATTGAACCTAGAACACGTTTTTGCCTTAAAAGATAAATAGAAAAATAAATAGTGCCTATTCTATAGCATAAACTCTCCCTTTCTAAAAAATGGTAAGATGTCAATGTCTAGTTGACATCAATGAAAGTTTAAGGATAGATAACTGGCATAAACGCCGTTTTGAGGGGGAAAATGTCAGTAATTGCATTATAAAAAATGTTGAATTTATTAAGAAAAAAAAACATTAAAAGCAAGCGTAAAGATATGGCAATCCGTTTACATTTAGTAAAACCATCATTACTCAATTACGTGGAAAAAATCAGACATTCCCAATAATACGTTTTGCCAAGTGGAAAAATAATGTCAGTAACTTTTTGAGTTATAATATATTACGTTCTGTAAAACCTCTACAGTCATGCACCCACATTTAAGTTATGTTACACCCTCCACACATGTTGACAACACACAGGCATGAGCTTTTCAATCATTCCCTAAAATTTTTGAATGCGAGTTTCAGAGAATTTCTTTTTGTATTAATAAATTTCATCTAAAATCGGGGTAATGGACTGTGGAAGAAAAAAAAACAAATTGCACCAGTAGAGTCAAAAAATTACATTTTAGGAAAAACTTATTAGAAATATGATAAAAAGCTAATTACATCAGCAGTTGTCAAATTATGTAGAAGACATTTTTCCCATATTTTTCAATTTTCTCTATTTTATCACTCTTAAATATTCGCACCTCCCTTGAGTCATGGGGCAACTGCATGACTCGAGTCGGGCCAACCGCTGTCCAGGTGAGAGTTGTGGTCATGATTTAAAAACCATAATGAGAATTACACTAGGGCAACATTTGGGTCTTTATCGGATAAAGATTTCCAATGTTTATCCAAGTGTGTAAATTATCAGGTAAGAATGCAGCATATTGGTTTCTAGTGCTAATAGACGTCCGTATGATAGTGTTAAATGCATGTTCGCAGTCAAGCCATGTAGCAGTGATTAGGAATGAATTGGGTTTGAAACCTATATCTATAAGAGGACATTAAACTACATGCAGCTGACTCACGAATCAGTAAATAACAAAGCAAGCAAATCACACTGGCCCCAACTGGTCTGTGGTTTACATGTTACATGTTCCCCACCAATCATGAACACTTTATTCCCTAAAACTGAGATTAAGGTAAACTCTCATTGTACATACACTGAGAGACATGTACCCCGCTGTATATATCATGAAAATATAAAATGGTAGTAACAAATGTAAATTGGTAGTAGCAAATTGTTAAACCTGCAACCTGCTTGTGAACTAGTTTTAAATGACCAAAGGGTCCTAGTGCTTGGTAAATCATAAAACACCCTTCGTGCTAGCGAGGGGCTTTTGATTCAAGGAACTGGAGCTGCGCAACCCTTCTAAGGACCCAACCTGATTACCTTTCTAGACCCTTACTAGGTAAGAGCTTCCATATATTATTAATTATTATTATTATTATTATTATTATATCATTATCATCATCATCCCAAGTGTCACTGAGCTATATTTATTTCTGGCTTGAGGCACATTAGTGCCTGGGGAATGTTGGTGCCTTGGGCTTCTTGATACCTTGGACATATTGAAGCCTGAGGCAAGTTGGTGCCTGTAGTATGTTGGTGACCCAGGCATATTGGTACCTAGAGCATATTAGTATTTGCCAGAATTAAATATCCTACACTGCCTGCTGTCTACAGGTAAGTGTACCTAAAACAACTTTGCTGCGTACTGGGTGCTCACTCCACCGCTATTATTACCGAATTAAAACTGAGGGATTCACTCCACCTAGATTGTTACTCAGTTGTAAACAAAGATTCAATCCCTTATTCTTACTCATTTATAAACAAGGATTCACTCCAATATTATTACTCAGTTTTAAACAAAGATTCACTGCACTATTAACAGTTGTAAATAAGGATTCACTCCAAGACTTACCATTCAGTTTATTTACAATAATTCTGATTAGTGATAATAAAGACTGAAAATGAAATTATTACCAAACTTATTTCACGATAAAGAACAACGATTAAATGTACGGTAATACCAGATTTCAGATCTAAATATATACTTGAATCCTAAGATACGCGATTCACTAAATCATTTATGTTGATTAAGAATATGACAAATATTGTGCAGAATATCACGCATTCTTCGACAAATGTAGTTTATTAGGGTAAATTTCTGGCTATATTTTACCATGTTCATGCGAGACTTCCATATTTAATGAGTGTGAAATAAGACAAAACTAAATATTTACAATACGCTAACATGTGCGAAGAATGTCATAGTATCAGTAAACAAAACTAGCTAAAAATATATTTTGCCTGACTCTGTCGTCTGAAGATCTTGACTGATCTCGTTGCAACATCAAGCAGACATTGCAAACATTGCAGGAGTCCATTTACCTTTGTAGCGTGTTTCCATTACTGCAACGTCTTGATGAAATCTTTAACAATGCTTGTCCGTCACCTCAGATAGACTCTCAAGATAAAAGAAAACTGTGAGTTAAGGAAAAGTAGTTTGAGTCGCATGTTGCAGCTCAGTCGTTAACTTCACAGTAATTGATCCACCAGTGCTAGTTCAGTCGTTAACTTCACAGTAGTTGATCCACCAGTGCCAGCCCAGTCGTTGTTAGCTTCCCAGTAGTTGATCCACCAGTGTCAGCTCAGTCGTTGTTAACTTCCCAGTAGTTGATCCACCGGTGCCTGAAGTTGACATCTCTGTGGCTACCAGGGAACCCTTTGAGTGGATGCCAAACTGTTAAATCCACATCATTCATTTCCGTCTGAAAATAATCTCCATTCATGAGTCAGGGAATATAGGAATATATATGAATCAACACTACACCTTCCTTAATCTTGGGATAACATTGTGTTTTAAACATTCATAACAAGTGTTTCAATCCCGAATGATCCTTTTTCCAATGCCTTGACCAGTTATTTAATGATAACAAGCTCAGTGTGTATTAGCGGCCATAAAATCTTGTCCACTGAAACTAATGGAGCATTGACTACACTGAAATGACTAAGTAAAGTGCTAGCCAAGCGTTACTGCTCTCCCAGGTCCAGTCCATTAAATTTGATTCTCCAACATGCTTTTAAAGTGTGGAAACAAAAATGTTGTAGATCCGTCACTATGCATTCTGAACCAGTGTACATAAAAGATTTATTTATAATTATTTTCAAAACAAAGAATTTGTGATACCCACACAAAAATTATATCTATCTCATACAGCACACCTAATAAATATAAATTACAATTATGTTCTATTTTTTTTTTTTTTTTAAAGGTAAGCT
>NW_026503625.1:0-13048 GCF_026875155.1 Cherax quadricarinatus
CCCTGCCCCCTGTTCACCATGCACTGAAGCTCTCCCGAGTGCTGCAAAATCTTCACTGTGCACTGTAAACTCTCAGACTGCCTGCAAATGCTTCCTTTTGCACGTAAACTCTCCAGGCTGCCTGCACTGCTTTTTCACTCGTGGCCTTTTAAACCTCCGAGCTGCCCGCACTGCTTCACTCGTGCCCCCTGTAAGCTTCCCGAGCTGCCTGCACTGCTTCACTCATGCACTGTAAGCTCTCCAGAGCTGCCTGCACTGCTTCACTCATGCACTGTAAGCTCTCCAGAGCTGCCTGCACTGCTTCACTCATGCGCTGTAAGCTCTCCAGAGCTGCCTGCACTGCTTCACTCATGCGCTGTAAGATGCTTCCCGTTCCGGCTCCTCTTCTCTTTCTTCTTCACTGTATGCACTATACACTGGAGTCACTAACTCAACTACTCTTTTCTTTTATCTCCCTGGCTTGTGTGTGTGTGAAGGTGTGTGTGAAGGTGTGTGTGTGTAGGTGTGTGTGTGAAGGTGTGTGTGTGAAGGTGTGTGTGTGTGAAGGTGTGTGTGTGTGTGAAGGTGTGTGTGAAGGTGTGTGTGAAGGTGTGTGTGTAGGTGTGAAGGATGTGTGTGAAGGTGTGTGTTTTTGTGAGGTGTGTGTGTTGTGGTGAAGGTGTGTGTGAGGTGTGTGTGAAGGTGTGTGTGTGTGTGAAGGTGTGTTTGTAGTGTGAAGGTGTGTGTGTGTGAAGGTTTGTGTGAAGGTGTGTGTGTGTGTGAAGGTGTGTTTGTGTGTGAAGGTGTGTGTGTGTGAAGGTGTGTGTGAAGTGTGTGTTTGTGTGTGAAGGTGTGTGTGAAGGTGTGTGTGTGTGTGAAGGTGTGTGTGTGTGTGTGTAGTGTGTGTGTGTGTGTGTGTGTGTGAAGGTGTGTGTGAAGGTGTGTTTGTAGGTGTGTGTGTGTGAAGGTGTGTGTGTGTGAAGGTGTGTGTGAAGGTGTGTTTTGTGGTGTGTGTGTGAAGGTGTGGTGTTGTGTGAAGTGTGTGTGTGTGTGTGAAGGTGTGTTTGTAGGTGTGTGTGTGAAGGTGTGTGTGTGTGAAGGTGTGTGTGTGTGTGAAGGTGTGTGTAGGGTGTGTGTGTGAAGGTGTGTGTTGTGTGAAGGTGTGTGTAGGTGTGTGTGTGAAGGTGTGTGTGTGTGAAGTGTGTGTGTGTGTGAAGGTGTGTGTGAAGGTGTGTTGTTTGTAGGTGTGTGTGTGTGTAGGTGTGTGTGTGTGTGTGTGTGTGTGTGTGTGTGTGTGTGGTGTGTGTGTGTGGTGTGTGTGTGTGTGTGTGTGTGTGTGTGTGAGTGTGTGTGGTGTATGTGTGTGTGAAGGTGTGTGTGAAGGGGTTTTTTGTAGGTGTGGTGTGTGGAAGGTGTGTGTGGGGTGAAGGTGTGTGTGTGTGTGGTGTGTGTGAAGGTGTGTTTGTAGGTGTGTGTGTGTGTGTGTGTGTGTGTGTGTGTGTAGGTGTGTGTGTGTGTGTGTGTGTATGTGTGTTTGTGTAGGTGTGTATGTGTGTGTGTGTGTAGGTGTGTGTGTGTATGTGTGTTTGTGTAGGTGTGTATGTGTGTGTGAAGGTGTGTGTGTGTGAAGGTGTGTGTGTGTAGGTGTGTGTGTGAAAGGTGTGTGGTGTGAAGGTGTGTGTGAAGGTGTGTTTGTAGATGTTGTTTGTGTGTGTAGGTGTGTGTATGTTGTGGTGTTTTTGTGTGTAGGTGTGTTTTGTGTGTAGCTTGTGTGTGTGTGTGTGTATATATATATGTGTGTGTGTGCATGCTCACCTATTGTGGTTGTGAAGGTGGAGTCTTACCTCCTGGCCCGGGTCTCTCTCCCTGCCCCATGAGTTTCATCAGACCTCGTCTGATAAAACATTTCCTCAGTAAAGATTCATATATGTTGATAAGTGTCTCAATCTTCATCCTTCTGGGCTCATCGGAGTCTTCATCTCTGGAACATCCTGTCTTCGTCTACCGTGCCCAATTCATAGCAGTACTTTACATGTCGTTATCATGTCTCCCCTAATCCTCCTGTCCTCCAGTTTCGTCAGGAAAAATTTCCCTAACCTTTCTTCGTAGGACGTTTCCTTAGCTTGGGACTAGTCTTGTGGCAGTTTCTCTAATTTCTCGACGGGGCTTGACCAGATGTGGGTTCCAAACTGGTGCTGCCTACTCTAATATGGGCCTGATGAACACGGTGTACAGAGTCTTGAACGATTCCTTACTGAGGTGCGTGCGCGCGCGCGCGCGTGTGTGTGTTTGTGTGTGTGTGTTTTGGGGTGGTACTCACCTATTTGTACTCACCTATTTGTGGTTGCAGGGGTCGAGTAAATAGCTCCTGGTCCCGCCTCTTCGCTGATTGTACTAGGTCCTCTCTCTCCCTTCCCCATGAGCTTTATCATACCTCGCCTTAAAACTGTGTATGGTTCCCGCCTCCACTACGTCACTTTCTAGGCTATTCCACGGCCTGACTACTCTATGACTGAAGAAATACTTCCTAACATCCCTTTGATTCATCTGAGTCTTCAACTTCCAATTATGATCTCTTGTGTCTGTGTCCCTTCTCTGGAACATCCGTTTTTGTCCCCCTTTGGGTCTATTCTGCGCAGTATTTTATATGTCGTTATCGTATCTCCCTGACCTTTCCTGTCCCCCAGTGTCGTCAGGCCGATTTCCTCAACCTTTTTCGTAGGACAATCCCCGTAGCTATGGGACTAGCTTTGTTGCAAACCTTTGCACTTTATTTAATTTCTTGACGTGCTTGACTAGGTATGGATTCCAAACTGGTGCTGCATTACTCCAGTATGGACCTGACGTAAAATGGTATACAGTTCTTGAACGAATCCTTCTGAGGTATCGGAACGCTATCCGTAGGTTTTCCCAAGCGCCCTTTAAGCTGGCAGAGTTATCTAAATTTGATTGGCCCCAGGAATATGTGGGGTGTTATATCCCCCCCAGATTTTTTTCCCTTTGGGTGATTTTTTGCAGTTTTTGGGCCAAACAAAAAACTATATTGTGTCTGGGGCTTTTTTGCCCTTTCCCCCAATCTTCTAACTTTGCATTTGGTTGGGTTTAAAAATTCAAGGACCCCAATTGCGGGCCCACCCTTGAAACCCTCCCTTTCTCTTTGTAGCCCTGCCCTGATCCTTTTCCAAATTAAATTCTTCTCTTTAATTTTCCTTTCTCTGCAAAAAGGCACTTCTGAGTCTACCCCCTTCCCGTTTTTTGTCATTCACATATCCCAAAGGAACAGCACGGGTCCTAGGATGACCCTTAAAATCACTTACCGGGAAATGCCCTGGAATGGGGTATAGGGATTCCCGGTATGTAAATTATGGTTTACCTTTATGTGTTAAAAGGGATGACCGGGAAAAATTGTTAAAAGGGGGTTTTGACCGGGTATGTGATATAAGATGCCCTGGTAGTGATATAAGGTTTTGACCTGGGATGTAAAATTTTAAGGGATGACCTGGTATGTGATAAAAGGATGCCCTGGTATGTGATAAAAGGGAATGACCGGGTTTGTAAAAAGGATGACAATGTATGATAAAGGATGATCTGGTATATAAAAAAAAGGGGTAAACCAGGTATTTTAATATAAGGAAAACCTGGTTTTGGGAATATAAGGATGACCTGGTATATGATAAAAAGGTTTAAAAGGGCAGGGTTGTTAAAAAAGGAAAAACCTTTGTATGTAATGAAAGGAAAACCGGGCATGGTTTTAAAAAGGACAATGGCATGTGACATAAAGATGACCTGTTAGGGAATTTAAAAAGCATGACCCGGGAAATGAGTTTAAAAGGGGTATGATGATATGGAATAAAAGGGAAATTCCCTGGAAATGTGATTGGGGGGATGACCTTGAAAGTGATTAAAGGATGACCTGGTAGGGAATAAAAAGGTTTGCCCTTGTTGGATATAAGGTTAAAACCTTGGTTTTGGGTTATAGGGAGGGGCCGGAAAGGGGAATATAATTTTAAATTTGTAAGGTATATAAACAATGATTTTGGTGGGGGATATAAAGTGAACTGGTAGGGGATATAAGGATGATCCGGTAGGAATATAGGAATGGGGTATGGGATTTTAAGGGATGACCTGGTAGGGGAAATTTCCCCCCAATAAACGGGGAATGGGATAAAAGGGAAATGATCTGGTAGGGGAGAAAAAAGGATGCCCGGGTTTTGGGAAAAAAAGAATATGGTTGGGATATAAGGATGACCGGGTTTTAAATGGGGGTCTATGGATAAACCTTGGTAGGGGATAAAAGGGATGACCTGGTAGGGGATAAAAGGACGATTGGGTATGGGTTAAGGATGACTGGTATGGAAATAAAAGGATACCTGGTAGGATATAAGGATGATTGGTATGGTTTTAAAAGGATGACCTGGTAGGGGTTTATAAGGTTGCCCTTGTATAATAAAAGAAGGGCCCTTTATGTTGATATAAGGAATAAACCTGGTAGGGAAATTTAAAGGAAATGCCCTGGTAGGGAAATAAAAAGGGAAAAGACCTGGAAAAGGGATATAAATGCCCTTTGTATGGGATTGGGGGAAAAACCCGGGTAGGGGATATAAGGATGACCTGGTATGGAATATAAAAGGGACCTGGTAGGGAATAAAGGAATACCTGGAAAGGGGATAAAAGGGAATTTGCCCTGATAGGGGGAATAAAAGGAGGGGTCTGCTATGGGATAAAAGGGAATCCTGGCAATGGGAAATAGGGATCCCAGGTTTTGGGATATAGGATCATGGTATGGGTATATGGATCCCGGTTTTGGGATATAAGGATGCCCTGGTATGGATAAAAGGATGACCGGGTATGGGTAAAATGGATGCCCTGGTAAAAGGATATAAGGATAAATTGGGTAAGGGGGAATAAAAGGATCCCGGGAAATGGGTTTAAAAGGGAATACTTGGTATGGGTTTAAAAGGGAAAGACCGGGAAATGGTTTTTAAGGGATGACCTGGTGTGGGAAAAAGGGATGGCCTGGTATGGAAGGAAAAGGGTTTAAATTCCGGTTTTGGATATAAGGATAAATTGGTTTTTCGATAAAAGGGGATGATTTGGGTTGATAAAGGGGAAGGCCCCGGTAGGGGATTTTGGGAAATTGACCTTTTTAAAGTGTTTTAAAAGGTTTTCCCCTTGGTAGGGGAAAAAAGGAAAAACCTTTGTGTGATAAAAGTGCCCTTGGTATGGGATATAAGTTTGCCCAAAGGTATGGGATAAAAGGATGAATGGTGTTGTAAAAGGGAATGCCCTTGGTAGGGGATAAATTTTGGACCTGGTATGGGTTTAAAAGGGATGACCTGGTATGCATATAGAATGACCTGGTATGGCATTAAGAAGATCGGTATGGCAAGAGAAGGGATTATGGCATATAAAAAATGCCCGGGTTTATAGCATATGAGAATAAACCGGGTATGGCCTAAAAGAATGACCGGTTTAGGGGCATTTAAAGATGTAGGTCACATCAAAAACCCTCCAGACACAACACAAGGAAGAGAAAAACGTAGGCAAACCCCCTGGTGCCCAACCCCAAATTCGTCACAAAACGTTTTTTTTTCTATCAAAATTTTAAATCTCGGGTACGTATTTTGGGGCCCAAAAAATTTAACACACAGTTTAAAAAAGGGAACCCTTTTATTTTAATCCTCTTTAAACCTTTAAAATTTAATTTTCAGCTTCAACAATTTTTTTTTTCCCCGTCTTCAATCCCTTCAACCATCCCCATCTTCACCCTCATCTTCAGTTTAAATTATAAACCCGTTTTTTCCCAAAAACTCACTTCCCAAACCCACCACATTATGTGTGTCTATACTGGAGTAAACAAAATTTTGCGTTTTTTTGTAATGTTCAATGAGCGTTCTATTCCAGATCAAAGGTTTAATGTGTTTTTCCCTTTTTTGAAACAAATTGTTCATTAAATGTTCCCAAAGTCATATCAACGTACCAGATCGACATTTCATGTTTCCAACCCAGCTTAGGAAAACTTGTCTAAAATTAAAAAATTGATGGTTAAAAAACAAAATTCTTTTTAAATTTTTTCCCCAAAAGGGGCCCCCCCCTTTATTTCTACATGGGTTTCTAAGGTTTGCCCCAAAACCAGGGGGCTGCCTCGACGGCCGAAAGAGTATCCCCTTTTTCGTCTTTCCCCGGGCCGCGTGTCCGGAGTCCCCCTGCTCCCCTCAGGCATTCCCCCCTTCCCCACTTCCCCCGGGTCTGCCCTCGACGGCGGTGGTATCCTTTTTTTGTCTTTCCCCCCGGTCCCCGTGTCCAGGAGGCCGCCCGGGTCCCCTCAAGGGATTCTCCTTTTCCCCCCTTTTCCCCCGGGTCCCGGGTCGACGGCCGGTGAAGTATTCCTTTTTTGTCTCTCCCAATCCCCCGTGTCCAGGGATCCCCCCTGTGTCCCCTCAGGCATTTCCCCCTTTCCCCCCCTTCCCCCGGGGCTTTCCCTTTAGGGCCCTTTAGTATCCATTTTCGTCTCCCCCAGGTCCGCGTGTCCCGGAGTCCCCCTGTGTCCCCCCCAGGTTTTTCTCCCTTCCCCCCCTTCCCCAGGGTCTGCCTCGCGGCCGGTGAAGGGGATCCTTTTTCGTCTCTCCCAGGGCCGCGTGTCCAGGGAAATCCGCCTGGTCCCCTCAGGTATTTCCCTTTCCCCCTTCCCCAGGGTCTGCCCCGACGGCCGGGTGTGGTTTTTTTTTCGTCTTCCCAGGTTTCCGGGGGGGTCCAAAGGGTCCCCCTGTGTCCCCTCAAGGGCATCCTCCCTTTCCCCACTTCCCCCGGGTCTGCCTCGCGGCCGGGGAAATGTCCCTTTTTTGTCTTTTCCCCGGGGCCCCGTGTCCCGAGTTCCCCCTGTGTCCCTCAGGCATTCCCCTTCCCCCCTTCCCCCGGGGGGTCCTCGACGGCCGGTGAAAAATGTCCCTTTTTGTCTCTCCCCTCCGCGTTCCAGGAAATCCGCCTGTGTCCCCCCAGGCATCCTCCCTTCCCCACTTTCCCCAAGGGGCTGCCCCGACGGCCCGGGGAGTTTTCCTTTTTTTTGTTCTCCCCCCAGGTCCGGTGTCCCGGGGGTCCGCCTCTGTCCCCCCAAAACTCCTCCCCCCCCCCCCTTCCCCCGGGGGCTGCCCGGGCGGCCGGGGAATGTTCTTTTCGTCTCTCCCCGGTCCGCGTGTTTCCCGGAGTCCGCCTTTTGTCCCCTAAGGGATCCCCCCTTCCCCCCGTCCCCAGGGTCTGCCTCGCCCGGCCCTTTTAGTGTCCTTTTTCGTCTCTCCCAGGTCCCTGTGTCCCCCGGATCCGCCCGTGTCCCCCCCAGGCATTTCCCCCCTTCCCCCCCTTCCCCAGGGGCTGCCCTCGACGGCCGTTTAGTGGGCCTTTTTCCTTTTCTTCCAGGTCCGTGTGTCCAGGGCTCCGTTGGTCCCCTCCCGGCATCCTTTCCCTTCCCCCCCTACCCCCGGGTCTTTCCCCCGCGGCCCGGGGAGTGTCCTTTTTTGGTTTTCTCCCAGGTCCGCGTGTCCAGGAGTCCCCTCTGTTTCCCCCCCCGGGACCCTCCTTCCCCCCTTCCCCCGGGTCTGCCTCGCCGGGTGGTGAGTTCCCCTTTTTTGTTCCCCTCCCCGGTCCGCGTGTCCAGGAGTCCCCCTGTGTCCCCCCCAGGGATCCTCCCTTCCCCTTTCCCCCGGGGCCCGCCTCGGAAAAACCCTGAATGTCCTTTTTTATCCTCCCCGGTCCGCGTTTTCCCAGTAGTCCCCCCTGTGTCCCCTCCCGGCATCCTCCCTTCCCCACTTCCCAGGGGCTGCCCCGACAACCCGTGAGTTTTCCTTTTTTTTATCCCCTTTTCCCGGGCCCGTTTTCCGTAGTCCCCCTGTGTCCCCCCAGGGGATCCCCCCCCCTTCCCCATTTCCCCAGGGTCTGCCCCGAAAAAACCATGAAATGTCCTTTTTGTCTCTCCCAGGGCCCCAACCCCCAAACCCTTGGGACACACACCCCCACCGGGGCCGGGGGTTCCAGGGAAATTTACCTGTGCAAAGGGCCAGGTTTCTCCCCCTTTTTCCCCCCTTCCCCCACACCCCAACCTTTCACCCCCCCCCCCTCGGGTCCCTGGTTCCGGGGGTTCACCTTTCGAAGGCCCGGGGTTTTTGGGGGGGGTCCCCCCTTCCCCCCTTCCCCCACACCCCAAAATTTGCACCCCCCCCGGGGCCGTGGGGGCCAGGGGTTCACCTTTCGAAGGCCAAAGGGGCTCCCCCCTTTCCCCACTTCCCCCCCCCCCCAACCTTGCCTCCCCCCCCCCCGGGTCCGTGGGGTTTTTGGAGTCCACCTGTGTGACGCCAGGTGCTCCCCCTTCCCCCACTACCCCACACCCCCAAACCCTTTCACCCCCCCCGGGTTTTCCCTGGGTTCCCGGGTTCCCCCGGCGAAGGGCCCGGTGCTTCCCCCCTTTCCCCCTAACCCCCCCACCCCAACTTTTCACACACCCCCCCCCTGGGGCCCCCGGTTTTAGGAGTCCACCTGTGTGACGCCGGTGCTCCCCCTTCCCCCAAATTCCCCCACACCCCAACCTTTTCACCCCCCCCCCGGGTCCGTGGTTCCCGGAGTTCACCCTTGCGAAGGCCAGGTGTCCCCCTTCCCACTTCCCCCTAAACCCCCAACCCGGCACTCCCCCCCCCGGGTTTCCCTGGTTTCCCGGAGTCCACCTGTTTTGACGCCAGGTGCTCCCCCCCTTCCCCCCTACCCCCACCCCCCCAACCTTGCAACCCCCCCCCCTCCGTGGTTCCAGGAGTTCCCTGTGGCCCAAAAGGGCCCGGTGCGCCCCCCCACTTCCCCCCCACCCCCAACCCTTTCCCCCCTCCCCGGGTCCCCTGGTTTCAGGAGTTCACCTGTACCAAAGGGCCCGGGCTCCCCCCCCCCCTTTTCCCCCCCACCCCAAAACCTTTCCCTCCCCCCCCGGGCCGTGGGGTTTCCCGGAAATCCCCCGTGTGGGCGCCAGGGGCTAACCCCCCTTCCCCCCCTTACCCCCCCCCCGGTCCGTGGTTCCAGGGGTTCACCTGTGCGAAAAGGGAGGTGCCCCCCTTCCCCACTACCCCCCACCCCAACCTTCCACCCCCCCCTCGGGTCCGTTTTTCCAGGAGTTTCACCTGTGCGAAGGCCAGGTACTCCCCCTTCCCCCCCTTTCCCCCCCCACCCCAACCTTCATTTCCCCCCCGGGGGCCTGGTTCCCGGAGTCCCCCTGTGTTACGCCCCGGTGCTCCCCCTTTCCCCACTTTTCCCCCCACCCCAAACCCTTTTCACCCCAAGGTCGCCCCAACAACCCGTGAGTAAACCCCTTTTCCTCTCCCCCCAGGTCCGCGTGTCCAGGAAATCCACTGTCGCCTTCAGATATTCCCCTTCCCCACTTCCCCCCAAAGGGATCCTCCCTTTCCCAAAGGGCCAGTGTCCAGGAAAAAATCCGTTGGGGGCCCCCAATGTCTTTCCCCCTTTCCCCAAATTCCCAAAAGGGTATCTTTCCCGCCTCTGCCTTCCCCCGGTTATGTTTTCCCTTTCCCTGATTAGCCAGAAAGAAAAACGAGGCCTTGTTTTTGGGGTGGTCTAGGAAAAGACTATCCAAAGGGGGGTGGAATTACCGGAGGGGGCACAAAAGAAAATGCGTCCTGTAAAAACACCCCCCAAAACAGTCCCCCACCGTAAACAAACCAGACGCAGCCCAAAACCGTCCCGTTCGCCCCCCCAAGGCCTTTGGGGCACTCAGTGAAAATTTGGGGTTTCTTAATATTTCACAATTCTCAACATTAAATATAAGTTTCTTTTTGTGCTTAAAAAGGAGCTTAAATTTACCATGAAACTTTCCTTCGTAAATTTTTAAACCCCACATTTTAAAAATCCCCACAAAAAACAAAAATTAAAATATTTCTTATCAATTTATTAACATGTATAAAAAATGTAAAATTAATCAGGTTCCAACAAATAAACTTTACAAACCAAAATTTAAATAAGTAGTCAAAAAATCAGATTTATTATTTAATTTTTCCTTTAAGGGGCTAAAAACCCCTGGGAGTCATGCAACCTCCACACTCATTTTCCCATTTTATTTAACTTGAGGGGGAAACCCCAGAAAAAAATAAACGGTAATTTCTGAACCCCTTTTTTTATGTTTTTTTAAAAGGAAGAAAATCAAAAAGACAGGCTGAGAGGGGAGGGGAAAAAAAAAAAATTTGGGGCCCAACAAGAGCGAAAAAAACAGTGACCTAATTCTCCTTTTAGTGAAATGTGGCGGGTTGGTATCCGTAGACTTTTTCAGTAAAATTTTTCATGATAGTCGTTTCTGTTTTTTTTTCCGTGTTTTTTTCCCTGGGCCTTTCTAAACGATCGCAAACTTTTCCAGGAATTTAAATTCGTTTATTTTAAAGTTTAAAAACCCAAAATTGTTTTAATTAAAATCTCAGTTAAGCGCAAAAAAAACGAGAATTTTAAAAAAATTTAAAAAGGGAAAAAACCCAAAAGCGGGGGGAGTTATGTGTGGTGCGACCCGCTGCAGGTAGACATTTTATCCTCAGACTAGCAGTATCTGTATTGTTTCTACCAAGAAACTGTTCTAATTGTGTATCTATGTCTCTGCCTGTATATTTACATGCATACATATTTCTAATTATATTTACATTTGTAAGTATAAAATTATATATTTTTTGACAAATTTTCTTCGGTAAATCAGTTTATTAATTATGGACTTTTTTTACGAGAACCATCGCTGACTAAATAATCTCACGTTTATGATGCAAAACTCACACCCTGGGACATTTGAGTGTGAGTTTTGCCCCATAAAAGTTCTCGGATGAAACGTGTTGATGGAATTCCACCATGGAGAGTCTCCTGGTATGCTTCAGACACAAAACTTCCATTTTGGAACGTGTGATTTTGTTGATTTTTTTCCATTTTATATCGTAAAAAAGATTTCTGTTGCATTTTAAAACATTTTCCACAACTAAATCACGTGCTTCCTGAACACCAGAAAGTCACTGTTCCCTAGATTAATCAAAATTTGATTTTAAGAATCCCGTATTCAGGTTTCCGCCATGCTGGCCAGATGAAAATTAGATCATCAGCAGTTTTCTGTCATAATTGAAAAATGGTCTTGTCTTGGGGTTATTTAGGAAAATTTCTTTTTTGAAAATGAATATGTTATTGTTGGAAAAGACATAGAGATCAGTGGAGGAAAAATTATAGCATGGATAGTTAGGTAGTTGGGGGGGGGGTAGCAACACACCACCACTATACTGCAATACAAACACATCACAACACTACAATACACTACACACCACAACACACTACACACCACAACACACTACACACAACTCACTACACACCACAACACACTACAGCACATACCACAACACACAACACATCACCGCAATATACCACTACAACACACCATACAACACACCACCAGAACATACCACAACAGACAACCACAATACACCACAACACAGAACACAGAGAACACACCACCACAACACACAGCATACCACGCACTTCCCGACCCTGTAAGAGATCGCAGCAAAAACAAAAAAGCTAGCAACCATAGAAAGGAGTGAAACAATCTCTCTTTTCCACCTCAGGCTCGCACATTTTCGAGGGATAACCATGCTCAGTGTACACTGGTGGACTCTGCAGCCTTTTTGGACAGATGAAGAACTCGTCTGTATTTCATCTCTAACAGACGGTCCACATACCGCACCTCTAAATTAATTTGAGACTATGGATGAAGTTCCGGGAAGAATCTAGCAGCGAGCCTGGGTGGTTAGCCGGGTCTGGTTTATGATGGTTTTTAATGTTAGTGTTGTGCTTGTTGGGGAGGTGGTTATGGTTTTAATTTTACACGTTGATATTGTTACTGTTGTTATTACCGTTGTTGCCATTGTTGTTTTCACCGTTGTTATTGTTAATGTTGTTGTTGTACAAGAATGGTATACAATACCGACAAGATGAAATTAAGACACATGTGCAACATCTGGGTATCTTTATTGTTTATCGCCATCCAGTGGCTTTATCAATACAAATTCCAGGACATAACTTGAAGATAGTAGAACTATGTACAGAAGATGAGGTAATCAGTCCCTGAACCTAGGAGTTGGTGTGAAGAGCACCGTAGTCGTGGAGATTCTGAAGCAGAAGCAAGGCGCCTGGCGTTTATATACTAACGTCAGGTGGAAATGGGACGGGTAGCAGACGAGGGCATAGTCACTGGTAGGCGGGATTCCCCAGTGGGGAAGGGGTGGTCACACCTCGCCTGAAGTATTCAGTCTGGTTTAGACTCGCTTGGTGGTTGGACGTATTCTAGACAAGACGTGCCTAAATTTCCCTTATTGGCCCTTGTTGGAAGATCGTCTCTGTCTTATTATTGTTGGTTCTGGAGACTATTCACAGAACATTGTATAGACTTAGTGATTTTCGACGTTGTACTGAGGTTGTGTGTCGCATAGACACTCTGAGCAACTCAGGTCCTGAACTGTAGCTTCTGACCTAATTTGTACTGTTACCTGTGTACTGTCATAGTCGGGGATATTCTTATGCTGGACTTAGATTCAGTAGTATGGGAGTTTGGTGACTTTGGTGGAGGATCTGCTGATGGTCCCTACTTAGTGTCGTTATATTATCTCCTTGATCCTGAGTGTGTCGCAGTTGCTTACTATATTGCTATTGGGCTTAGCATTCTTTTTATTGTTCAAGCAGACTGTTCTGATTGCCAGTTGGTCAAGAAGTTAGTTTATGTGAGGACTTTGTCAGTCACTTGTTTAAGTCTAGTCGAGTCGTGAGACATAGTGAACTACTTAGAGCACTTACACACATAAACTTATTTGTATATTGTATTATTAAATATTAATGTATCAGACGGTACTTAACACATAAATATGTGATATGTGCTTTCAGCACAATACTACTGTACACGAAAGAAGTGATTATTATTATTTTGATTATTATTAATTTAATTCACTTTGATCTTATACCTCTAGACGTTATAATAAATTTATTAAATTTTAATTTCCTAGTTAGAGCCTCC
>NW_026503627.1:0-12451 GCF_026875155.1 Cherax quadricarinatus
GAAAAATATAACGACAAATAAAATACTGCGCGGAATAGACGAGGTGACAAAGACGGGATGTTCCAGAGATGGACACAGACACAAGAGGTCACAATTGGAAGTTGAAGACTCAGATGAATCAAAGGATGTTAGGAAGTATTTCTTCAGTCATAGAGTAGTCAGGCCATGGAATAGCCTAGAAAGTGATGTGGTGGAGGCAGGAACCATACATATTTTAAGGCGAGGTATGATAGAGCTCATGGGGCAGGGAGAGAGGACCTAGTAGCAATCAGCGAAGAGGCGGGGCCAGGAGCTGTGACTCGACCCCTGCAACCACAAATAGGTGAGTACAAATAGGTGAGTACACACACACACACACACACACACACACAACACACACACACACACACACACACACACACACACACACACCAACACACACACACACACACACACACACACAATTTATTCGGACTTTTTATCCCATCCATACTTTTAGTTATCTAAGATTTTAAGTTAATTTAAACTAACATCCTTCAAAGCTGTCAAAAAAAGTAATAATCTTTTAAATCTTACCCTTCATTGATAAGAAATATAACTTCTATTTAGATTTACATTCCAACGCCTTTAACCTCAGCCATCTTGTCCTACAAATACACAAAATTAAAGAACCTTTCATAAACATGATATTTAACGGGACGCTATGCATTAACAAGACAAAATACTCCGCTACCTTCCCAGAACAACAAGAAAATAAGGTATTTAAAAATAACCCATGCTGCCTTAATGAATACATGTATAAAGTGTAACAAGCCCTGAAAAAAGACAATAGCCCTACTCTAAAATATAATTAATTTCCTCCATCTAACCACTCTAATAATTAAACTAATCTCTCCTATTAAGTTTAAAAGTTGGAGGGGCAGCTAATATTTCCCACAGCTAATAAAAACCACCACAAACCTATATTTGGCATAATATTTAGCAAACCTTTCCTAATTATCAAACTTCGTCTCCCTAAACGCTCGTAAACTATATTTGCTAAACAAAATAGACCTGAAGAACATAAACCATGACCTACCATCACTACTACAGCCCCATTTAAACCCCATCCTCCTATAACAACCAGCCTCCCTAACACTAAACCCATATGAGCCACAGAAGAGTAAGCAATTAAAGATTTTATATCCACTTGACGCAAACACATTAAACTAATAATAACACCCCCTAAAATCCCAAGACTCACTCACACCCAACAAAATATTTTATTTGCCTCCGAAAACACCCCCAAAATCCGGATTAAACCATAACCCCCTAACTTTAACAATACTCCAGCCAATACTATTGACCCCGCAACCGGAGCCTCCACATGAGCCTTAGGCAACCATAAATGAAATATAAACAGAGGTAATTTAACCATAAACGCGAACACAGAGCAAAAATACCACAATAACCTAGTTCTCTGATAGCCAATTATTCCTAATAATAATCCTATATTTAATCTGCCCTCACTTTTATATAACCTCAATAAAGAAGCTAACAGTGGCAATGAAGCAAATAAAGTATAGAACAGTATATAAATCCCAGCCTGAATTCGCTCAGGTTGATAGGCTCAACCCAAAATTAATACAAGTATAGGAACCAATGACCTCTCAATCTAATATAGAACATTAGATAATTTACTGATCTAAAAGTTAGAATTAAAACTACTAACAAAATCAAGTTCACTGACAAAACCCCACACAAAAATTACCCATTTTCTTTACTAAAGTTCTCCTAAAAACTATTAGTATTACAATCCAAACCCTTAATACAATCAAAATATATCTTAAATAATCAACCCTCATTATATAACCAGGCAAAAGAACAAAAATCATGATTTATTATTAACAATCCCATAAAGCATATTATCAATAAACCAACCTGAATAAGCCTTCAATTCCTCACAAACCCCATTAAAACCAAATTAAATACCAAAAACTTTAACATACTAAAATTCCAAATCCCCTAAAATAATCATTACCATGCGAGCGAACAATGGAGACCAGTAAAGATAAACCTAAAGCCCCTTCACACGCAACCATCACTAAAAAAAATATTACAAACACACCCTTTAAACCAACCCTGAATGTGTAAACTCTCATAACCCCAAACACATTTAATATAATAAATTCCAATCTTAATAAAACATTCAACAAATGCTTATGATTCGAAATAAACGCTCAGAACCCACAAAAAACTATAGTTAACAACCTGAAGCCCTCAATACTCAATACCATCATACACCTCTATCTCCTCTTAAATTACTTTAATCTTTACTCTCTCAAAACTTATGACTTCGCCTTTACGTAAATCCCATCCATTACTTAAACTCGTTAATTCTACACTTGTAGATATACCAATTCCTGCTAACATTTCAATTTTTTGAAATTTTGGGTCCCTCTTAGGGTTATGTCTAGTGGCTCAAATCGCAACCGGGCTATTTTTATCAATTCATTTCACCCCGCATATTGACCTAGCTTTTTCGAACGTAGCACACATCTGTCGCGATGTTAATTATGGATGATTGTTCCGCACCATTCATGCAAATGGGGCCTCCTTTTTCTTTATCTGCATCTACTCTCGTATCGGACGAGGTATTTATTATGGATCATTTGCTCTTTTCCACGCTTGGAGAATTGGCGTTCTAATTCTGTTTTTAACAATAGCCACAGCCTTTCTAGGCTATGTCCTACCCTGAGGACAAATATCGTTTTGAGGTGCCACCGTCATTACAAACTTATTTTCTGCCAGTCCCTATATTGGGACAGATTTAGTCCAATGAATTTGGGGTGGGTTCGCAGTCGATAACGCCACCTTAACTCGATTTTTTACATTCCACTTTCTACTGCCGTTTCTAATCGCTGCAACTACACTTATCCATATTTTATTCATCCACCACTCTGGAGCCAACAACCCCCTAGGAGTAACCTCTTCTCTAGACAAAATTCCCTTTCATCCCTACTTTACATTTAAAGATATTGTAGGGTTTCTAGTCATACTTATACCCCTAGTCCTCCTAACTCTCTTAAACCCTTACTTACTTGGAGATCCTGATAATTTTACCCCGGCTAACCCCTTAGTTACACCAGTACATATTCAACCTGAATGATATTTTCTATTTGCATACGCCATTCTTCGATCCATCCCAAACAAATTAGGAGGGGTTATCGCTTTAGTATTATCGGTTGCGATTCTTTGATTCCTCCCATTCACCTCCTTATCAAAATTTCAAGGTCTCACCTTTTATCCTTTAAACCAGCTGCTATTTTGAACTCTTATCTCCACAGTCATTTTATTGGCATGGATCGGGGCTCGATCTGTAGAAGATCCTTATATTTTCACAGGTCAAGCTCTAACTGTCATTTACTTTTCTTATTATGTTGCTGACCCTTTGATTACCCTTTTAACAGACTTCCTTCTAAAATGGCTATTTAGTTTATTTAAAACAAATGTTTTGAAAGTATTTAAAGGAAGGTTTTCCAGTACCCGTCAACATATAAATTTAGCTTACACTAAAATTAATTTCACCTTGAAGAAAAAAATTAAAAAATTTAAAGATATGGGAAGAAACCTTTTTCAAGCCATATACATCAATTTATCATATCGCAATCGCGGTAAAGTTCCCCGCACCCAAATAAACGTAAACCCGACCATCACCAATTTTATATAAAATCCTAACCTTAAAACTCTCCCCCCTAAAAACAACAATGTTGATACTCCTCTCATAAACAAAATTCTGACATATTCAGCTATAAAAATTAATACAAACCCTCCTCTCCTATACTCAGTATTAAATCCAGAAACCAACTCAGATTCTCCTTCTGCAAAATCAAAAGGAGTGCGATTTATCTCTGCCAAACAAGAACCGAGCCAAACTATAGATAATGGGAATGTTTATCAAATAAACCACATCCTTTCTTGATAATATCCTAATTCTAATAAACCTAATCTTCCAACAAAAACAACATAAGCTAACAAAATAAAGCCAACCTTACCTCATAACAAATAGTTGCGCCACAGCACGAAGGACTCCCTAATAAAGAATATACAATTTGAAGCCCATCCAGGCCCTTAACAAAGGGTATACCCTTAGTCTTTAAGCAACATAAAAAAAAATAATACTCCATATCAAAAAATCCACTAATCCTAAACGTAATTGAATAACTCCCAACCCTTCCCAAAATTCAAGCAATAAATAAACCGAATACCGGCGATAAATAATAAGTAAAAAATTAGATATTACCGGCGAATCTGCTCTTTTAACAAACAATTTAACAGCATCCGAAAAAGGGCTGAGTAATCCTAGAATGCCAATTTATATTAGGAGACCCTTACGAATTAGAATATAACCGCTAAAATCTACGCTCCAGGAGAGTTACAAATGCAACTCCGACTAATACACAAACTATCAACATTAAATATCTCACAATTCTAATAACCACAGCACTATTCCCAATACTTTTACCTATATGTGTTTTCCTCTATATAATAAATTCTAAATCTAACGCACATAGTATGTCAAAAAAGCGCTGGAGCGGTGTATCCGGTTTTTAGGCATGCGGCTTGAAGCGGTGGATCCGGTTTTAGGGGTGCGGCGAGCGTGTATCCGGTTTTAGGGGTGCGGCTGAGAGGTGTATCCGGTCTAGGACCAAGCAGCTGGAGGTCACTTTTCACACCTAGGTGTTACTTCCGGTTTTGAGACCATGACGCTCTCCCTCGAGACTACCTCACCCTTGACCCTCCCGCAACCAATACCCCCGCCAACGACCCCCCCCCCCCTTCGCGACCCCGCCGTCGCGGCGCGCGCTCACCGCCCGCGCCCTTCGCGACCCCTCCGCCGTCGCGCCGCGCGCGCGCCCCCGCCCTGCCCGCGCGCACTCGCCCGCCCTCGCGCTCCCGCCCGCCCGCCGCGTCCCAGCCCGCGCCTCTCTGCGCCTTCTGCAGCGTCGTCCCGGATCGGGCCCCCGCGCCTCGAATTTTTTTTCCGATTTTTTTTCGAATTTTTTTGAATTTCAATTTTCTTTCTTGTGCTCTCCATCTCCTCGGATCAAGTTTTTAAAGTTCCCCCTCCTACTTTCACCCCCCCATCCCCCCACAATTTCTCGAAATCAAAGTCTCCATCTCCTCGGATCCCCCTCCCACTTTCACCCTCATCATCAAAAATTTCTCGACAATACAATTTTGTTTTGGATCCCCCCTATGGGGTTTTATCGAAATTCTCCATCTCCTTGGGATCAAGTTTTTTTTTTTTGGATTCCCCCCTATGGGTTTTCGAAATTCCCTTGGATCAAGTTTTTTTGATTCTTCCCCTATGGGGGGTTTTTCCGAAATCTCCAATTCCTCGGAATGCAAGTTTTTGGAATCCCCCCTCCTGGGTATAAGCAAATTCAAAATAAGACTCCTCCTATGGGGGCATGCTTTACTACAGTCTAAACATCTTCCCCTTATTATTTAAATGAAACTAAAAGTTTCCTCTCATTAAGTTAAATGAACTAAGAAGGGTGTTTACTCGCAGTCAGTGACGTCCATCAGCGCACACAGGTTTGAATCTTGTATACCTTTAATCAATAAGGGGACATAGCAGTGACGCACGACACAGGCTGAATCTGTGTCTACCCTTTTAGTAATAAGGGGACATAGCAGTGACGTCACACATACAAGCTGAATCAATGTCGATCCCTATAGTTCATTCAAGTTAATAAGGGGAAATAAGTACCTACATCATAGGGAAAACATTTCATCATCAGAAAGAGACCATTTCAGGATAACACTAATACACAATATTTTTTTCATTATTTTATACCAAGCAATACATCACTCTTATCTCGCTTACTTTAGATGGTGGAATATCACAGGGTGTCCATGAAAGCCAAGGATTCATTAGTATTCAAATGATATCTTTTATCATCAAAGGCTGACAACCTCTCCTTATTAATTCTTACCGTAACATATTGTCACCTTTTACATTACTTATAGACTACACGCGAATAATTTCTCTATCTACATTTGATAAAACATTCTTAAATCTTGCATGGTGTTAATAATGACATAAAAGCGAAGGAATACCCTTGGCTCGCTGACAGTATTTGATCTTCCAGCAATCTTGACCAAAATACATTTTAGCTCAGGCAATCAACCGCTAATATGTTACACACATTTCAGATTTCAATAACCCCAGCTCCCCTTTTCTACAATTCATCATATAAAGGATGCACAGGACTGAAATTTTGAAAAATCCATATAACCTAACAATGTTCACTTTTTAACTCGGTGTACAAATCTTTACATTATAAGCTAAAAATATACGAGTCATATCGGTATAAAGAAGTCTAGACACATCACCATAATGCTGTTTTAAACTTTATACCAAAATGATACAATTCCTTTTTAGCTAGCTCAAGAATTTTGAAACCGAGATAAAGTGGGTTTGCTTTAACTTCTAATATATCTTTATTGAATTGCAAATCACTCTATCTGATTTAAATTGTGTGAAATTTTTAACAAAGGACTTTACACTCGCTCGTAATAAATGCTTTCTTCATTATTGATATATCTATATTTCTATTTCTCAGCATACTTTTGTAATATTTCAGCAATGATTTCCCATTAATATGGAGTTTTTTTAGTAATTTGAAGCTTTGACTTGATAGACATCTTGTAGCTGTTCTCTGTCAATATTAGTTGATATGAAAGGTTCTAATAATTTGACTGAGTATTATTCATATATGGTTAACCTTTTTCCACCTCTAACCCAAGTTCCAGTAATAACTGTAACAATTCTAGACTGATCAAATAATTTTCTGAGATAAATGACTAAAACCCACTAATTTCTCCATTAAGATTTGGGGATCTTTCTACCTTCCATTTTTTCAATATAGATTCACAAAAAGGAGTAACATCTCTTCTGATATATTCATATGTGATAATATTAAAGGAAGTTCATCAGTGATCCTAGCTACCCGGGGGATATGTGCTTTGGGTATCACAACTCTATCCATTATCCCTTTTGTCCTTCACAGGAAACATTACTTAATCCCCACAACGAGGAAAGCATTCTTCTCGTCATTGGATAATTTTTCTGATACCATTCGGTGGAAGAGCTTCAACCATCGCACTAGCAATACAAAGAATTGAAATCTAGATATAGAATATGATGCCCATTTCCACTCTCAAACATCAAATTAGGGTTAATTAGGGGATATCTGCTTTAGAACACTGATTAATTGCGCAGGTAAACCCACCTCTGAGATTCCTTAATCAAGTCATATAATTCATGGGAAATATCATTATCTAAAAATCTAACATTAGTTTTCAATAGGAATTGCACCCAACTGAATGAATGGTAAACTTATATAATTGCTAACGTCTAACTTATAAATATCCTTGAGTGTTTTACGCCACTCCATGAAGACATCGGCTAACAAACCAACATCTGTCTTGAGATTATAACATCAAGTACTCTCCTAAAGTCTTACATATACACCAACTCAAACCACATTCAATATGCATGATCAAAATCTTCTTGCTGATAGCGTTTGTCATTTCTCAAAGATTAAAAAAAATGATCTTTACTCGGTAATTTTGTTCATCGAGCTTCTTTAACTATCAATATAATCATACCACAAAAATTTTGTTTTCCTTTACATAATAAAGGTAAGACATCTCGAGGCACATCTTTCAGAATAGTCTCTGTATATTTTCAGTGATTTACCTGCCTTGATATGTTGTTCTGCTAACGGGAAAGAGACCCATCAATAAAGACTGTGATCCTGAAACTAACCTTACCTATGTCTACTTTCAAGAATTTGAATCCTTTGTTTCGAAAGAATTTCGCAACGTTATATTTATCACATTCATTTCCTTTAAAATTATTCCAAATCATACGAAAAGTTATGACAAAAAAAGCGATAATTTCTCTATCTTGTCTTTTACAAACCTGGCATATTACAACGTGCAACAATAGGCTCCAATATAATTATTGGAAAATTTTTAAATATGGTCATGGAGTTTATGTTTGTCCCTGTGGGTTTTTTGAAGTGTTACCCACATAATTCACAGTGTTCTGAGAATCAGCCTCATCTTTATCCTCCTCTGACATATGGATTTCATGATACTGGTCCTTCTAACTTTATTCTTATTCCATTCAACCACTAACATTTAAAATATAAATGATTAACAGCATCCTCCCCCTTATAACTCTTTATACACACTAATTTCTCCTTTGCGAACAAAACTAATATAACAATAGGCAATGGCTTTAAATGACTAGACTCAATTTTACTGCGGAGAGTGGTGTCTAATGCACATTCGAAATCAAATAACACCGATATATTCGTTGAAATTGGCGTAGACTAAAATTTCAAAGTGTGTACGTGTTGTTCCTTCCGGAGGAATACGAGAACCTGATTAAATTTACATCCATCTTCGTGGATATCTAACTCATCCTGTGTAATTTCATCTTCATCAAACAACTATGCAGTGCTTCTTTAACAACCTTTTCTGGTCATATATCGTTCTAAACATACCCGTCAAAATCTTGATTAAAAACCAATGTCTTTCATTCAACAATAACGCGCACAAATGTCCTTATATTTTCTTATTCCCCTTATCGACACATAGCCATAAATGTCCTATCTTGATCCTTTTCTTAATTGATAAACATAAATGACAGTTTTTTTTTTTACACTTTATTTTCCTTCTCTAATATACCTAACTTATCACAGCGTAATGGGGAAATTCCATCTATAGAAAGTTTGCATGATTAAGACAACTCTCTTAGTAGTAACTGCTTTGCAATATCACACCATGGCTTGTTCTTTATATGACATTGATAGGCGGCAATGCACGCATACACTAACCATCATTAATCCTTTGGATTAAATACATATTGCCTCCCTCGGCAGAATTCCGGATATCCACATATGATCCCACCCCACTCTGAATTCCTACTTTAACATATCGATACTGAAAGATTCGAATTTTGATCTATGATCAGCCGAGATCCTTCCTGGATCTTGCAACGTCTGAACTCGTATCTTTCTAATATCGTTCCCACCCATAGATCAAATACTTCAGAGATTTCAGGCTCTTCACTTACTAACTCAAACGCTAAATTTATCACAAATTGCCATTTGGGGGGGGGGTGCTGCTCCGATATGTTTTGACGTAATGTCCTTAATAACTATAATTGGGTGATTTCTGAGCGACATTGCTAGAGGCCGACTATCATACGATATCTCGCATCTGTTCTATAAAATAACTCTATAAGCATGTCAATACATTCTTAACTCTATGTTATAAGATGAAGGAACACTAATTTCCTCACTGTAATGACACCTCTAAAATTCCTGGATAAATTAATAACTCTGGGTCTCATCTTCACTAATTATGCGTGTCAGAGACACGTCATGATGCGAGGTATTGCTCTCTTCATCATCATTATGGGGGCAGAAGTACCCGCACCTCCGCATTGTGAGGTACCAACACTAGCACTCCCTCACCACCAAGCTGTGCGACATTACTACCAGGTGTATTTTCCTGCAGAGGAAAAAGCAACATCCAATTCATAACCCAAAAAATATAAGATTTCAATGAACAGAGGAAAAAAAAGCACATCCAATTCATAACCCAAAAAAATTCAGAATTTCAATGAACAGAGGAAAAACAAGCACATCCAATTCATAACCCAAATATTAAGATATTCAATGAATAAACAAAAAATCTTTCCTCGAGTGACTAGCCACAACAAAAGATCACAAATTGGTTTACATACCTGTTTTCTAATAGCCTTCTTCCATAAAGCATCTACAACGTTGCCCACTCATTATCCAATTGCAACAACCTTGTCATTGCGTTGTACACCACCTTTCTCGATTACCCAACGAACGCTGCTTTCTAATCGATAATCTTCTCTTCACCAATGCTCCAGTCTTTTCGAATATATGCTATCCCCTGTTTAAGATTTCACTTATTAACGCACTATCCCGTAAAAATTTCACCTCATATTTGCTCGGACAACAAAAATTAACCCAAATCATTAAACACGTAAAACAGTTTCAACGCTTATCCAAGAATTTTTGCCCTAACAATCTCCTCTTCACCAATTCCAGCATTAATTTTTAACACATTAACCCCATTTTAAAAATTTCACTTATTAACGCACAACCCAGTATACATTTCACTCGTATGCTTCAACAAAAATTAACCCAAATTTCACTCGTATGCTTCAACAAAAATTAAACATGCAAAAACAAGAATTTTCTAAGTATAACTTACATTCTCCATGTTGTGCGGTCACGTTGGAAGATAGGTGTCCCTTTTAACTTAATGATAGGAATAACTGTGGGGGAAGATGAGGTCAATCACTGATGATGGATGGAAGCACTGTCCTCGCTCTGAGTGTCTCATTGAGCTTATATAGGCCGCCCCCTCCCCCCGACACATGGTGTAATGCGGTTCACACCTAAGGTAATTTAAATAATCATCGCCTTATACGAACACCTGGGTCAACACAGTCAGACAGAAAGCAAGTAGTGGTTCAGCGTTGGAAAGATGAGGTCCTTTTAACTTAATGAGAGGAACTTTTAGTTTCATTTTAAAATAATATGGGAAGATGAGGTCAGTCCACGGATGGAAGCACTGTCCTGCTCTGCGAGACTCATTGTGGTCACACCCAACACATGGTGTAAGCGGTTTCATTCGAACCCCAATGTGAACATAACACCTGCGTCAACTCAGGACAGACCAGGCGCCATGTTAATGTGGGTTCACACCCAAGGTAGATTTAAGATCATCATGAACACCTGGGTCAATTCGCCACCCTAAAGCAACTAATTTTGGTGAGGCAGTCCTGCTCTCACATTAACTGTGTCCCCTTATTGAACTAAAAGTATTATATATCTTGAAAACCCTTTAAAAGACTTACAGTGTACAAGACGCTCTCTATGGTAAACACCCTTTTAGTTCCATTCAACTTAAAGAAGGAAGCTTTTAGATTCATTTTAAAATAATAAGGGGAAGATGTTGAACTTGACAACATACACATCTGCTGACGTTGATATATTTCGTTATCCATCAAGGATTATCATTGCCGGTTATTCGAATAGTGGCAAATCTTATTTCACATCAAAAATTAATAAAGTTATACCACGAGAAATTTCATAACATTATAATATGCGGGGTGACATCACATCCCTTAGAACAAGATTCAGAGATAACTCATAAATTAACATTAAGTAACGATATTATCGACCCGCAGAATGTCATTGCATCACCTGATGAAAATACAATAATTATTGTTGATGATCTATTTTAAAAGCAGGTAACAGTGAAATTATTCTCGAATGTTTTACTAAAGGTAGACATCATAATATAAGCATTATTCTGATTACTCAAAATATATTTCACGGAGGACGATATAGTCGTACCATGGCTTTAAACGCCACGCATTTTGCTTTATTTAAAATGAGGGATCTTGGACAAGTAGAGATTCTGGGGCGACAAGTGTTCGGAAAAAATAAGGAATTTGTAAATATATATAAATCTGCTATAAAACGATCACCCTTGGTTATTTTTTCATAGACCTTGCATTAAATACACCAGAAGCATTACAGTTGCGAACCAATGTGTTACGGCAGGATTCCTACGAAATTGTATACCAATGGAGCGAGCAAAATTAATTGAAAAGGTTTATAGAGATCCTGGATCTGCTGGGTCATTCTCTGGTGTAAACAGTTTATATACAGCTGTAAAAAAGATTGATCCGTCCATAACCTTGAAAGAGGTCAGAAATTTCTTAAATTCAGAAAGATCATATACTTTATACGTTCTTAAACCTAAGAAGTTTTTCCTCGTAGGAAAATAATTGCTCCTAAACCCAGAGTGATATTAACCTGTGATTTGGGTGATATGTCTAAATTATCCAGATATAATGATGGATATAAATACATTCTCGTGTGTATCGATGTTTTTTCAAGATATTTACAAGCAGTACTCATGAAAAAGAAGACGGACCGAGCACTTTACATGCATTACAAAACATATTGGAGAATGAAAAGGCGAAGAATATATCGAGATTATTTACAGATAAAGGCAGGGAGTTTCTAAATAAACAGGTACAGAATTAAACTCCAGAGTAAGCATATAAAGTTATATCATGTATTTTCGAAAGAAACAAAAGCTTCCATTGCAGAGAGAGGCTTGCAAACGTGAAACGTAAATTATACAAGTATATGACAAGTGCCAATACATTTAATTATTCAAAAGTGTTAAATGAATTAGTAGATGCGTATAATTCATCTCCGCACTCGGGGATTGGCGGTAAAACCCCATTGCAAGTCCATGGTATTAACGTCATTGAATGATATAAGGAATCAGTTTCGGATAAATTATAAAAATGGAAGATCCAAAGAACGAATCAGTAAGAAATTGGGGT
>NW_026503628.1:0-11564 GCF_026875155.1 Cherax quadricarinatus
ACGACATTAATTTTTTTCATGGGGAAAATACTTGGGGGATAGCGTGTTGCAGCTCCAAATAGTAAATAAGTATTGGTTTTCCCTAGTTTGGGTTCAGGCAAAGGCCCAAACACAATCAATAATAAGACGTGAGAATGGTTCACCATGCACGGTGATAGGAATGAGAGGCGCAGGTGGAGGTGTGTGCGCTGTCTTGCCTGTCACTTGACAAAACATGGCAACGTCGCACATGATCAGCTACTGTTTCCTTCATCTTTGGCCCAAGTAAAATGTTTTCCCCAGTTTCCCGAGTGTCTTCTTGACACCCAAATGTCCTCCTATGGGACTATTGTGAGAAAAATCAATGGCTTGTTCACGAAATGTAACTGGTAACACAACTAGATTCTTGACTGTGGTAAAACACTATCAGCTGACAACTTACAGGGTGTTTTTCTCCATCAGTACACCGTTACTATAATAGTAACAATTATCGAGATCCTTTGCTTCACTCTCAGTAACTGCTATATCTCTCAGTCTTTCCAGTGACTGATCAACAAACTGATCCTTGATTAAATCATCATGAGTTAGAAATTTAACGTCAGTTGTGTCCTGACTAGGTTGATGACCGGGGGGAGTCAGTGTTAATGACCCTGGGCGCAGAGCATCACTAAACAACATATTCAACCCCAAATCATTGTCATCCACTAACTCAACAGGAGACAAGGATGGTTGTTGCATCTTTGACATAGCTCTAGTAATTGCGCTGAGAGGAAATAAAATAGGTTTCTCTTTGGAAATGTTCTTCGTTCAATCTCCTCTGTGCCTCAATTTGTGCAGTCTGCAACATAATGAGGCGTTCCAACCTCTCAAACTGTTCCTGAGAGATAGGACCAGTGGGTAATGGAGGAGTAGGGAAATTAACATGGTCTGGACGGTCCTTAGGTCGGACACTTAGTCCAGCCGTCTCTAGAGAGTCTAGATCTGGTCTAGGATAAGTAAATACAGGTTTAGTATACACTGTACTAGTATTAGGCTGTGTCATACTACCAGCTACACTCTGCACTATAGTGTCAGTGAGGCGGGAAGGTGTGAGCGAGAACTGAGCTACACTAGGCTCAGACACGAGGCTCACTTCTGCTCTAGTTGCTCTTTCATCAACTTCAAATAGCGTCATACTTCCGAATTGTGACACATAGGCTTTCTGATCTGAATCATAATCAGACATCTCTGTATGAGCAGGAAACAAAAATATCTTTTAAATTTAAAACTCTGACAGTTTCTGCGGTGTAATTCCTGTTATACGTCACACCGAGATACTTGGCTACTTGCCAACACGTCTGAAGTTTTAATGTACTTAACTCAGACAAAGTCAGAGTATCAATTAACTGTTTCACTTTGGCATACATCACGAAAATAATTGTACTACGAGAGAGTGATTATGGGAAACTATAATCCTGATAGGAATTTTAGTGTTGGTTGTCTTAGAGCTAGAACTCATAAACAGTATTTCCATCTCCTTGGATCAAGAGACTCAGTCAGGTACATACATCCACCTGGTATGTTGTACAAGACTAAACTCAAAGTCTTCAGATTAGGAAAGTACTCAAAGTGTTTGATCATAGATTTACTAGTATGTCAAACTGGACAATTTCTCCAACACCTTGGATCAAGAGGCTCCCGGACAGTTTCTCCAACACCTTGGATCAAGAGCCTCCCGGACAGGCCCCCATTTGTTACAAAAAACGCGATTCTAAAAGCTTAGAGATCTCCAGTGAATACTAGAAAGGACAGCCCTTCTAGCATCCAGCCTGTTACTGGGTTTTCGTAACAAGTAGTCAGTATCCTTGTCCAATTATCCATTAAAATTCAGTATGGTTCAATAGTGCTTTAGGATTACAACTGGTAGGCTACTAACTAGAGAAATTAAAATTTAATAAATTTATTAAGTAGTAAGTTGTCTAGAGGTATATTATCAAATTAAATTAATTACAGCAATCAAAATAAAATCAATCTCTCGAGTTCAATATTATTGTGCTGAAAGCACATATCACATTTATAATTCTTAAGTACCGTCAGGTACATTAACATTTAATAAGATATTACAAATATGTACAAGTAAGTGTATGCGTGTAAGTGCTCTTAAGTAGTTAGCTATGTCTCAAGACTCGAATAAGACTTAAACAAGTGACTGACAAAGTCCTCAAATAAACTAACTTCTTGACCGACTGGCAACTCGAACAGTCTGCTTGAACAACAAAGAATGCTAAGCCCAATAGCAATGCAATATCAAGCGACAGCGACACAGAATCAGGATCAAGGAGATAATATAACGACACTAAGTAGGGACCTTCTGCAGATCCTCCACGAAAGTTACAAAACTCCCATAATACTGAATCTACGTTCAGCATAGGAAAACTGTGACTGTGACAATACACAGGAACCAGTACAAAATTAGGTCAGAAGCTATAGCTAAGGACCTGAGATGTTCAGAGTGTCTATGTGACACACAACCTCAGTACAACGTCGAAAATCACAAAGTCTTTACAATGTTCTGAGAACAGAGTTCTACAGAACTAACAAGAATAATGAGACAGACAATCTGTCCAACCAGCAAGCGAGTCTCCAGCAGACTGTCAGACAGACAAGCTGTCCAACCAGCAAGCGAGTCTCCAGCAGACTGACAATTTCACACGAGGTGAGGACACCCCCCCCTCGATCACGTGATAGCTACGTGGACAACTGCAGCTCAGAAGCCGGCAGTATAACGAGCGACAAGCGATAATTACAGTAGTTTGACAATCAAGCCTAACTGAGCACATTTTATATACATCCTAACAACATAAGCTAAATAACAATATAACAGTCAAATAATAATATAAAGTCATACATTTACGATTTAGCTATTATCGCAAATATAAGCAATATAAAATTATATGAAAAGATAATATACATTACATATATACATAATAATCATTGTAACCCATTCAGGGGTTGCAACAGTGGTGGTGGTGGTGGTGGTGGTGGTGGTGGTGGTGGTGGTGGTGGTGGTGGTGGTGGTGGTGGTGGTGGTGGTGGTGTGGAGGTGGGGTGGATAGCGTTAGTGGTGGTGGTTGTAGTGTGGGGTAGTGGTGGTGGTGGTGGTGGTGGTGTTGGTGTTGCTGGTGGTGGTGGTGGTGGTGGTGGTGGTGATGGTGGTGGTGGTGGTGGTGGTGGTGGTGGTGGTAGTGGTGGTGGTGGTGGTGGTGGTGGTGGTGATGGTGGTGTGGTGGTAGTGTGGTGGTGGTGGGTGGTGGCGGTGGTGGTGGTGGTGGGTGGGTGAGGTGGGTGGTGGGGAGTGGTGGTGGTGGTGGAGGTGGTGTAGTGGTGGTGGTGTTGGTGTGGTATGTGGGTGGTGGTGGTGGTGGTGGAGGTGTGGGTAGGTAGTGGTGGTGGTGGTTAGTGTGGTGGTGTGGTAGGGGTGGTGGTGTTGGTGGTGGTGGTGGTAGTGGTGGTGGTGGTTGTGGTGGTGGTGGTGGTCGGTGGTGGTGGTGTGTTGGTGCGTGGTGTTGGGGGTAGTTGGTTGGTGGATGGTGGTGGTGGTGTAGTGGTGGTGGTGTGGTGGTGGTGGTACGTGGTAGTGGTTGTGTAGGTGAGTCAGGTTGTTGGTGGTTGGTGGTGGATGGTGGTGGTGGTGGTGGTGTGGTGGTGGTGGTGGTGGTCGGTGGTTAGTTGTGGTGGTGGTGGTGGTGGTGGTTAGTGTTGGTTGGTGGTGGTGGTGGTGGTGGTTGGTGGTGGTGGTGGTGGTGGTGGTGTGGTGGTGTGGTGTGTGGTAGGGGGTGGTGGTAGTGGTGGTGGTGGTGGTGGTGGTGGTGTGGTAGCTGTGGGTATGGTGTTGGTAGTTTTAGTGGTGTAAGATATCATAGCAGACGTAGTGTAGCGGTGTAATGGTTGGTGGTGGTGGAGTGGTGGTGTGGTGGGGTGGGTGAGTGGCGGTGGTGGAGGTAGGTGGTGTAGTAGTGGTGGTGGTGGTAGTGGTGGTGGTGGTGGTGTTGGTGGTGGGGGTGGTGTTGGTGGTGGTGGTTGGGGTGGAGGTGTGGTGGTGGTGGTGGTGGTGGTGGTTGGTGGTAAGTGGTGGTAGTGGTGGTGGTGGTGGGGTGGATGTCGGTGGTGTGGTATTGGTGAGTGGTGGTAGTGGTGGTGTTTGGTGGGGGTGTTGGTGGTGGTGGGGTGGTAGGGTGGTGGTATTAGTGGTGGTGGTGGTGTGGTGATTTTGGGGGTGGTGGTGGTGGTATGTGGTTGTGGTGGTGGTAGTGGTAGTGGTGGTGGTGTGGTGGTGGTTGTGGTTGTGGTGGTGGTGGTGGATGGGGGTAGTGGTGGTGGTGGTGGTTGGTAGTGGTGGTGGTGGTGGTGGTGGTGGTGGTTGTAGTGGTGGTTGGAGGTGGTGGCTGGTGCGTGGTGGTGGTAGTGGTGGTGGTGCGTGGGTGGTGCTGGTGGTTGGAGGTGGTGGTTGTGGTAGGGTGGTGGTGGTAGTGGTGGTGGTGGTGGTGGTGGATGGTGGTGGTGTTAGTGGTGGTGGTGGGTGGTAGTGGTGGTGGTGGTGGTGGGTGGTGGTGGGTAGTGGTGTTGTTAATGGTGGTGTGGCAGTGGTGGTGGTGGTGATGTAGTGATGGTGGGTGGTGCGGTGGTTGTAGTGGTGGTGGTGCTGGTGGTGTAGTGTTGGTGGTGGTGGTAGGTAGTAGTGGTGGGGTAGTGGTGGTGGTGGTCGGTGGTGGTAGTGGTGGTGTGGTGGTGATGGTGGTGGTGGTGGTGGTGGTTTGCGTGGTGGTAGTCGGTGGTGGTGGTGGTGGGTTGCTGTAGGTGGTGATGATAGTGGTTGTGGTGGTAGTGGTGGTGGTGGTGGTGGTGGTGGTCGGTGGTGTGGTGGTGGTGTGGTGGTCGGTGGTGGGTAGTGGTGGTGGTGGTGATGGATAGTGGTGTTGGTAATGGGGGTGTGTGGTTGTGGTGGTTGGTGTGTGGTGGTGATGGTAGTGATGGTGGTGGTGGCGGTGGTGGTAGTGGTGGTGGTGTTGGTGGTGGTAGTAGTGTTGGTGGTGGTGGTTGTGGTGGTGGTGGTAGTGTGGGTGGGTGGTGGTGGTGGTGGTGGTGGTGGTGTGGTAGAGGTGGTGGTGGTGGGGTGGTGGTGGCAGTGGTGGTGGTGGTGAGTAGTGGTGGTGGTGGTTGGTGTGGTAGTGGTTGTTGGTAATGGTGGTTGTGGTTGTGGATGGTGGTGTGGTAGTCTTGGTGGGTGGTGGCAGGTGGTGTAGTGGTGGGGGTGGTGGTGGTGGTAGTGTTGGTGGTGGTGGTTGTGGTGGTGGTGGTAGTGGTGGTGTGTGGTTGGTGCGTGGTTGTGGTGGTAGTGGTGGTGGTGGTGGTCGGTGGTGGTGGTACGTGCGTGGTGGTGGTGGTGGATGGTGGTGGTGGTGGTGGTGTAGTGGTGGTGTTTGGTGGTGGTAGTGGTGGTGGTGTGGTGGTGCGTGTGGTAGTAGTGGTGGTGGCTTGTGGTGTGGTGGTGGTGGTGGTGTTGGTGGTGGTGGTGGTTGTGTGTGTGGAGGTTGGTGGGGTAGTGGTGGTGAGTGGTGGTGGTGGTGGTGGTGAGTGTTTGTGGTGGTGGTGGTGGTGGTGGTTGGTGGTGGTGCGGGGTGGTGGTGGTGGTGGTTAGTGGTGGTGGAGGTGGTGGTGGGGGTGGTGGTGGTTGTGGTGGTGGTGGTTGGTGGTTGCTGGAGGTGGAGGTGGTGGTTGTGGTAGTGGTGGTGGTGGTATTGGTGGTGGTGGTGGTGGTGGTGGTGGTTGGTAGTGGTGTGGGTGGTAGTCGTGGTGGTGGTGGTGGTGGTGGTATGGTAGTGGGTTTGTTGAGTTAATGGTGGGTGGTGGCATGGTTGGTGGTGGTGATGGTAGTGATGGTGGTGTGGCGGTGTGGGTAGTGGTGGTGGTGCTGGTGGTGGTAGGTGTTGTGGTGGTGGTGGTAGTGGTGGTGGTAGTGGTGGTGGTGGTGGTGGTGGTAGTGGTGGTGAGTGGTGGGGTGTGGTGGTGGTGGTGGTGGTGGTGGTGGTGGTGGTAGTGGTGGTGTGCTGGTTGCTGTGGTTGGTGGTTGGTAGTGGGTTGTGGTGGTTAGTGGTGGTGGTGGTTGGGTGGTGGTGTGGTGGTGCGTGGTGGTGGTGGTGGTGGTGCGTGGGTGGTGGTTGGTGAGTAGTGGTGGTGGTGGTGGGCTGGTAGTGGTGTGTGGTAATGGTGGTGGTGGTTGTGGTGGTGGTGGTGGTGGTGATGGTAGTGATGGTGGTGGGTGGCGGGTCGGTGGTAGTGGTGGTGGTGGTTGGTGGTGGTAGTGTTGGTGGTGGTGGTTTTGGTGTTGGTGGGGTAGTGGTGGTGTCGGTGGTGGTGGTGGTGGTGGTGGTGGTAGTGGTGGATGGTGGTGGTGGTGGTGGTGGTGGCGGTGACCCCCCCCCCCCCCCCGCCCCCCCCCCCGCTGGTTGGTGGTGGTAGTTGGTGGTGGTGGTGGTGTGGTAGTGGTGTTGGTAATGGTGGTGGTGGTTGTTTTTTGGTGTGGTGGTGGTGGTGATGGTTAGTGATGGTGGTGGATGGCGGTGGTGGGTAGTGGTGGTGGTGGTGGTGGGGGTTTGTGGTTGGTGGTGTGTGGTTGTGGGGATGTGGTGTGGCTAGTGGTGGTGGTGGTGGTGGTGGTAGTGGTGGTAGTGGTGGATGGTGGTGGTGGTGGTGGTTGGTAGTGGTGGTGGTGGTGGTGGTGGTTGTGAGTGGTGTGGTGGTGGTAGTGGTGGGTGGTGGTCGGTGGTAGTGGTGGTGGTGGTGGTGGTGGTCGTTGGTAGTAGTGGTGGTGGGGGTGGTGGTGGTTTGGTTGTGGTGTTGGGTGCGTGGTGGTGGTAGTGGTGGTGGTTGGTGGTGGTGGTGGTGTGGTGGGTGTGGTGGTGGGGTGGTAGGTGGTGTAGGTGTTTGGTGGTGGTGGTGGTGGTGGTGGTGGTGATGGTAGTGATGGTGGTTGGTGGCGGTGGTGGTAGTTGGTGGTGGTGGTGGTGGGGTAGTGTTGGTGGTGGTGGTTGTGGTGTTGGTGGTAGTGGTGGTGGGGGTGGTGGTGGTTGGTGGTGGTGGTAGTGGTGGTGGTTTGGTGGTGGTGGTGGTGGCGGTGGATGGTGGTGGTGGTAGTGGTGTGTTGGTGGTGGTGCTGGTAGTGGTGTTGGTAATGGTGGTGGTGGTAGTGGTGGTGGTGGTGGTGGTGATGGTAGTGATGGTGGTGGTGGCGGTGAGTGGTAGTGGTTGGTGGTGGTGGTGGTGGTAGTGTTGGTGGTGGCTGGTTGTGGTGGTGGTGATGTAAGTGGTGGTGGTGGTGGTGGTGGGTAGTGGTGGTTGTGGTGGTGGTGGTGGTGGTGGTGGTTGGTAGTGGTGGTGGTGGTGTGTGGTGGTGGTGGTGGTGGTGGTAGTGGTGGTGGTGGTGGTGGTAGTGGTGGTGGTGGTGGTGGTGGTCGTGGTAGTAGTGGTGGTGGTGGTGGTGGTGGTGGTGGTTGGTGTTGGTGGTGTGGTGGTAGGTGGTGGTGGTGGTGGTGGTGGATGTTAGTGGTGGTGGTGGTGGTTGTGGGGGATGGTGGTGGTTGGTGGTGTTGGTGGTGGTGTGGTGGTGGTGGTGGTGGTGGTAGTGGTTTTGGTGGTGGGTGGTTTATTAAAACCTAGGATTTCAAAGGCCTGTTTATCCCAGGTGTAATGGGAGCAAATAAACACAGTATAGAAAAAGTTTTAGACTCTCTTATATTATCCTTCACCATTAGAACAGACAATATTTCACTATGTACAGTGATAATATAGTGCAACTCCAAGCGAGTAAGCAAGGCAGAAATAGAAGCCACAAGATAGCAGACCGTGCTTCAAACCAGCTCTAGAATGGGAAATGACAAGGGCAGACAGGGAGATGCGGTCCACACTAACCTCTGCGATTGCCTATCCCACCTCTTCTTATTGGCTAGAACCTGGTCACTAGTTGAACGATGGGGCCCATCAATCTAACTCTTAGCAACCTGGTTCGCTGAGTTGGGGGAGATAGCCTGTAAATGAGGGTGTGTCATGCGCCGATAAAGGTTACGTACTCTTTGCATGCCACACCCCCACCCCCGAGAAGGTCAGGATTTGGCTGCCACCTCCCAGTGGTAACCGTGCGCCATGGCACAAAATAATGGAGACGCATATCCTCTCACATCCAACTCTTAGATAGAGCTCAGCTTTCCTAGGGACCAAAAGCCAAACCTAAACTCTGAGTGAGACAGCAGTCAGATAGGCCAAACATAGGTCCAAGATACAAGCAAAGGTATAGCCCGTATCCCCTCACTAAAAAAAAACCCCACACCAGGGGATAAAAAAAAAGAGTGAAAAGGGGGGTTACACAATACATCCTAACCTAAATAAAATAATTAAACTAGGGACTCTTGACAAAGAGTCCTGCCAACACTATTTTCTTTGCGGCAATATAAATTTATTTTTAGGTTGTAGGGCTGCCAGCCTGTCGTTCCAACGCCTTAAGCCTTGTGTTGTGATTTTCATGGCTTGGAGATAGACTAACGGGTTGTGATCACTGATAGACTGTGACCACCTTCGATGTCTGGCCCACATAAACATCGAAATGCTCCATAGCCATTACCAGCGCGAGGGAACTTTCTTTTTAATGGTCTAGAGTAAGCTCTCAGATGTAGCTGGAACTTAGCGGGAAAAGTATGCCGATTGGCTGCAGATCCTTGTTCACGATTTGTTAATAGTACGCCCCTACCCCAGACTCACAAGCATCAACCTGTAATGAAAAGTTTGGAGAAAGAAGTCTGAGTCAGGGAGAATGGGTGATGAGCACAATAATCTTATTTGCTTTATAAAAGCAGTTGATTACAATCTGACGTCCATTACTAAAAGGGAACTTTATGACTGGTAAGAGAGGTATGAGGGGCTACAATATCTGAGAAATTCTTACAGGAATCTTCTGTAAATCCTTATCATGCCTAGGAAACGTTGAAGAGATTTCCTATCATGAGGAACTGATATCTTAATCGAAAGAACATTTGCAAGTTTAGGTGCAACATACCACTACCTACTTATGGCCTAGAAAAGTGACAGTGGCCGGCCAAAGGAAGATTTGGAATAAATTAACTGTTAATCTGTGTGGGAAATTCTTAAAGGTTCAAACAGTGCTTAAGTCTAAGATAGGTGTTGATCCAGTATCAGACACCCAACAATTCATCTAGGTATGCATGCCGTGCCTTCAAAGTCCTTTATAGCCTGATGGGACGAGTTTTCTGGAGAATGGAAGAGGGGGAATCATTTTCATTCCGAAGGGGGGTAAACTGTATTACTGATAATGACCTCCTGGAATTACGAAGGCAGAGATTTCCTTCGCCTTATCTGTCCAAAGGTACCTGATATTAACCTTTAAGGAGATCTATTTGGACACAAAAGTAGCCTTAACCACAAGTCAATACGTCATCCAGGACGAGGGAGAAGGTAAGCATTCTGTGATGTGACCGCGTTCACTTTACGGTAGTCTGTGCACATACGAAACCCTCATTCAGCCTTTTTTACTAGGAGCAGGTGAAGCCCATGGACTATGATGGACTCCTTCACTGAACCTTGTTCTAACAAGAGTCATACTTCCTGCTTGAAGTAGCCTTTGCTTTTCAGGAATTAGCCTCTGTAGGGGGAGAGTTTAATTGGTTTAGATTTTCCCACATATACATCATTGTAACCTAACGTACAAATTTTATTTTCGGCACATCCGAAAAAAATATTAGGATATGACGTAGAGCTCAGTTAAATTGGTTGATTGTATTTCAGATAAGCCATCCATTAAACGGGCTAGGATCTTGAAGAGACAGAATTTGAAAGTTTAGGATTAATTTCAGAGATAGAGTGCAAAGAGTCAGAGTCGTCCTCAGAGGTAGAGGACAGAGTCATACTGGGACTTTATCGGGTGTATAAAGGCCTTGATTTGATTAATGTGGTAATTTTTTTGTTTTTGAGGTCTTTCAAGGGGAGCTACCACATAATTTAAATCAGATAATCTACTTACTATCTGCATAGGTCCCGTAAATCTAGCTTTCAAGGTGTGGCCAGGTATAGGTTCCTGCACCAACACCTTGTCTCCTGGATGGAAGGAGCGGAATTGTGCACTTCTGTCATACCTCTGTTTCATCTTACTTTGAGCTTCTTTGGGTTTAGCCGTGCTAACTCACGTGCCACCTGCAACCTTGAAGACGGGTTGTAGAGTGCTAGCTTACGCTTCTCCCATCCATCCTTCTTTGAGCACCCGAAGAGGACCTCGTACATTGTGCCCAAAGATCAGCCCCAAAACGGACTATACCCTGTAGACTCTTGCACCGTTCTCTCGTACTGAAACAGCAAACAAAGTAGAGATTCACCCCAAATCTGTCGGAAAGTGCATGCAAAAATTTTCTCATCATTGTTTTTAATGTTTGGGTGGAATCTTTCCAGGCGCCTTGGGACTGAGGGTGATAGGCCAGTGGATAAGTTGGGGAATTATCCCTAACCTAGTTAATACTTCCTAAATGCTTTGGCAAATGAAGTTAGTACCTTGATCACTTTGTATAGTTTTAGGAATGCCAAAAACAAGGAAATGAATTTTGTTAAAGCTTTGAGAATAGCTTTAGTATGATACTACGCATTGGGTCGCTTCGGATACTGGTTACTTTATCCATATTGTAAATAAATACTGATTTCCAAAACTTGAACTTAGGTAGTGGACCTACACAATCTATAATTAAAATCTGCAAAAGGTTCTCCATCAGCAGGTATGGGTTGAGAGGTGCCCGTTTAATGAATTCCAGGTTTTCCAACTTGCTGACATTCCGGCAAACACCTAATATGATTCTTCACATCTTTCTTTAATTTTGGCCAATAAAATTCTTTTGTGATTCTATACAAAGGTTTTTGTAATTCCTAAGTGACCTCCTAATGACGTAATTTTGGCCCATATTTAATATCTGAGGTCTATACTTGGGTTTGGGAACCCTAACCTGTCGTATAATTGCCGGCCCCTATCTCCTTACCAGTTCCCAGTGCAAACCAAATAATCTTTTTAACTTCATACTTGACTGGATGACCCAAAGAGGATTTACCCATGGGTGCCCAAAAGCGAATTTTAAAGAAGGTCCTTTCGGGTTTTCCCCCCGGAAGGACAGTCCTCGGGGATGGAAACAGAGACATCTGGCAATCCTGCACCTGGGGAAAAGGAAGGCTTGATCGGGGGGCTGTTTTACTTGATTTAAAGAGGACTCCGGCCGGTGTGTCTCATAAAACAACTGGGCTATTCCGAGATCGGAGTCGTCCAAGGATAGTCAACATTCTCCCAGACAACCCTTGGGATGTTGCCCGAGTTATGGCCAACACCGGGGAAGCATTAATCATTATAGTTCAGGACACGAATAACAGTAGTAATGTTATTACCCCGTAATAACATGGCATTTTCATGGGAAAACCTTTGAACACCTACAGTCAAGTACCCAGTGTAATATTTGCACTGTACATAAATTTTATGCAAAGGGAAAAGAATATAACTCCCCCAAACTTTT
>NW_026503632.1:0-19206 GCF_026875155.1 Cherax quadricarinatus
TGAACAATCCCCAAATACACACGGTCTTTTGTACTACAAATATGCAATATAACAACTGAGGTACTAGATCGCAGACATGTGAAACTCGCCGAACATAAAAGTGATCAAGTTCTATGCCAAACGAGCCCAAAAAGTCACACTTTTAGACAACTGTGTTGGGAAAAAGGGCACCATCACAACACAGCGCTGGCCAGGCACTGGCGTTGATGCATTTTACCTAAATTACATCAAGCAAACTTATAAACGAGCAAGTTAACTTTGTACAAAAGTGCCCCTGAGGAATGCCGTTTTATGAAGTAACACCAAAGTTCTGCATGTTGCAAGGCAGCCCAAAAACGTATGTCCCCACCAAAAAAACTTTTAAACAGTAAGTACATTTTCCAGGAGGAGTTCAAAGAAAAGGAAAACAGATTTTACATGTTAAATTCTACTTAGAAAGCAACATCACATTATCACTCCCATCTCAAAGCAATTTTTTGTAAAAACTGGTTCCCCATGACGCACTCTGCGAAAATCGGGAGAGCACAGGAGGGGGAAAAAAAATCAGGCCCCAAAACCAATGGGTGGATAGTCACATAAATCTTGTTGGTGGGACTGTGGCTGTAAAAACCCTGGAGTCATCACTGAAGACTCGCAAAAGTGGATTTCCCCGGGCCGACACCTACATGTCATTCCAAGGACCCTGGAGTCACCCCAGCAGTGATCCGAAAAGGAAAAAAAAATTAAAAGGTCCTGGAAAACCCAAAACACTTGGATCAAGAGACATGACCCAAACAGTGGGGGCTTCACCGCCAACCCCAACATTCACTAAAACTTGCAAGGTTCAAACAGTCCCTACAAACCAACATAAAACGTAGCTAGGCATCCCACCAACCCCTAAAAAATAGCAATACCTTCCCTAGGCATGCACTTGATGTGATACCCCCAAAAACACACACAGACTGGGAACCCGATACTCCACTCCAGCTCAACCTGCCCTTCTCCTTTGGGTGGTTCAGGTTTCCTTCTACTCGTCTACGGAAATCACTGCAAAATAAGAATAGATAAGTTTTCTATACACCTCATCGGGCACTTTAAACACGAGACATAGCATCAGCAACCCCATTCCCCTGCTCCCTTCATATAAAGAATCACAAAATTAAGAGGTTGGAGAGACCAAGGCCCACCTCGTAAGTCTCTGTGTGGGTTTCCCCATTAAGTGAAGGAAACAAAAGATTATGGTCACTATACACAGTTATAGGGTGAACTGATGATGATATATACACCTCAAAATGTTTTTACTGCCAACACTAAAGCAAAAGCCTCCTTTTCTATGGTGGGATAAATTCTTTGGTGCCTTTACTTTTTCCGAGAAGCGCTGAGTGGCATTACTTGCCCTGCTCTAAACCCCGCAACAAGACTTCCCCAATCCCTGTATCATTTTGCAAAACCCGGGGGGGGTAACTCAGGATTATACATAAAAGATCTTGAGGGTTAATGGCATACCAAAAATTTTATGTACAGAGATATTTTAAAATTACAAATATGGGTGTGTCCTTTGGGACACATGGTCATGGGGAAACAGATGATCCCCCAAAGGTTCATTCACACACTTTGGGATGTAGTTCATAAAGAGAGACAAAACCTTATTTCTTAAATGTACCTGGCAGCAGTCAGTCACGTTTTCAAGGTACCACCTAGTGTGAGACCATATAAACAATGTCCACCGACTCGCTGGATAAAACATAGTTTTCTAGAAATAAACACTTCACTTTCCTTCAAGGAACCTATTTCACCCCAGCTTACATCATCCAGGCCTGCTGACAATTTACAAATTTCCAAAACCTCTACTACCCTCATGGGGGTTAAAATGGCCCCAATTTTCAGCACTCCCAAAACTCTTTCACTAAGGTGCACCATGGCATGAGCCAACAATACACCAGTCTTACAAAATATCCAAGTCTTCCACACTCTCTTACAATTTACCTGCTTACATCATCTTTCTCAGGGACCATATCCACCATCATTTTTGAAGCCACCACCCAGCTCCATCATCGCCCTTCGCCAGGACCGCTCCAATGCCAATCCTATCTCTCCAGCTTCTAAATATGTAGCACCACCTCATGGTCCAATGTCATCTGGCGGACGTGCAGGCTGGTGCACTAGTGGTCATCTACCTCATCTTAGCCAAGCAGTTTCTAAAACTTGAGAAAAAACACTGTGGGGGAAACATCACCATCTCCACGTAGCCCAGACTTAATGATTCCCGTGTGCTTCCCCACACAGAAATGAAAAGGTAGGGAAATTCCCTCCTCCAGTCCTTCTGGTACTGGGTAAAACACACATGCATTGCCTGAGAGACGGGAAAACCAAGGGTGCTTTTCTTTGAAGCTCCATGATATATAAAGTGGTAAATTTAAAACCTCAAAGTAGTCCTTCTCAAACTACATGACATTTCATTGAAATCTGACTTCAAGGGGATTTGTGCAAAGCCTAGAAGACAAAAATGTTTTCACCAGAATCGCAAAACCGCACACAAGTATTAATTTCAGAAAGGTATGTCCACTGGAAACCTGTTAGAAGTTATTAATAAACACTAGTTAGTCTACCAGCCCTCCCTTCTTAACACTTAAATGCCGTTCCCTTCAGAATCTTACAAATACTGACAAAGACACTTTAATAGATTCTGCTGGCGGCCACGTAAGCACAAATTCACTTAAAAAAGAGTCTCGCTCATTTGATTCAACACTGAAAAATAAACATTTGGTAATTAGGAACCAACAGTCCTCCGCAACAGTTGATAATGAATAGCGTTCCGGAGTCACACCCTTCCCGGGCCTCACTCAGCTGCTGCAGAGTCAGGGGATTTTTTTTCCACATCAGCACCAAGACCACTTCTCCAACTGAGGTTTCCGGTTGAGCCGGTTCATACTGCTTCAGAGTCACCTGCAGGTCAGACTCAATGACCAGGCTTCCAAGGGGAAGGCCCAAACCCATCACCACAGTGTGCAGAAGAGTCACAGGGAGGCACAGCTCCTGCCTTGTTCCCCTGTTTAGTCCTAGAGTACACTGAAAAAATTTTCAGGCACCGTTGCTCCAATTAGGTCATTACCACCTTGTAAAGCAGGGTCCTGCAAAACCAAACATTCCTCACTTTTGAGGAGTCCCACAACGTTGATGCCTAGTAGAAGGTCAACTCCTGCAAAAGGTACATTCTACAGAATTCATTACCTTTGTAACTTCTGAGCTCATTACCTTTGTACCTAGTTCAGCTATCAAAACTTTGGGGGCCCAGTCCCTGGACCCATTACGTACCTCTGTAATCTGTAAATACCTTTGTAACTTGTCATGATTGTGACCACACTTACCTGGAGTTCATTACCTTTGTAAATTGTGAGTTCATTACCTTTGTAAATTGTGAGTTCATTACCTTTGTAAATTGTGAGTTCATTACCTTTGTAAATTGTGAGTTCATTACCTCTGTAAACTTGCTCAGCTATCAAAACTTTGAGTCCATTCCCTGGACCAATTATGTACCTCTGTAATCCTTTGACTACCGCGCCACAGGATGTGTATGGGTGCATAATAAACATATTAAACTAAAACTAACTTCTGCAATACCTACAGGTAGGTACCCAGACTGGTACACAGACTCTACCCCAAACCTGTGCACTGGAGTCCAGACAGGGACTCCAGTTATCCCTTTAAGAAAAATGTCCAATCCGGTGTAGGTGACATCCGACACTATGCAATACATCCCCTGCAAAAGACGGTGTATTGCAAGGTCCCTCAAAGACATAACACCCGTGGACCCTACCTTCAATTTGTGTAAGGCCAATGGGGGGGGTAAGACATACTGACTATCTTCATATAGCCGAGTGTCTAAGACACGGTCTTCTTTGGATGCTTGGGGCAAAGACCTGCAATCAAGCAACATCATGTGTTAACCGGTGTATTAACTGGAGAAGCATCTCCTGCAGCCTGATACCCTAAGCATCCTTCGACAATATGGCTGCAAGTGGCCATGTTTATTGCAATAATGTACAATGGTTGACATGTATTATACAATTATTACAGTATGCAGTATCTGCATAACGTAAATTTCAATTTTTTGTTGTGAATAAATTTTCAAATTATTTTATATTGTAATAATAATAATACATACAGTAAGACGCCAATTAACACCCGTTGTTACGTTTCCCTGTAAAATGGTGTGTTAGGTAAACCGGTAAGGTGAACTGAAGACTTATTAGGAAAAAACGGATATGGTCCAGGGAGCCTCAAAAAAGCCCAACCAAACTTTTTTTTAGGCCCTCCACATACTACAAAATGACAGTGAATCATGCAATTGTAGTTCAGTTAGTTGTTTTATACTGGTTAAGACTACAAATGCAAAACAGATATAATAGTTTTCTCTCACCGTAACTTGCGGGTGCTGGTTTTTGTGGATGATTGTGTACCTGGAGAATATGCTGTGCCCTACTGGCTAGGTGGATGGTGTGAGATCTGGTACTGAACCGATGTTGAACTGAGTTTTTAATTAAGGCATTCATCAATCATTCAAGGCAGTAAGTCAGTCAAGACATTATGTCGGTCCAAATCATTAAGTCAGTCAAGTCAGTCAGACATAAGTTATTCATCAAGTCAATTCAGTAAGTCAGTCAAGTCATATCAGTCCCATCAAGTCCTTCAATCAATCAGTCAAGAGACTCTCAACCAGTAAGTCATAAGTTTTCAGTCAAGTCAGTCAAATCAGTAAGTTATTCCATCAACTCATTTCATAAGTCATCAAGTCAGTAAGTCAGTCAAATCAAGTAAGTTATTCATCAAGTCATAAGTCAGTCCAGTCAATTCATTCAGTCAGTCCATCAAGTCAGTAAGTTATTGAGTCAAGTCAATTCAGTAAGTCAAGTCATTCAGTCAGTCAAGTCATTCAGTCCAGTCAAAGTCATAAGTCATTCATAAGTCATCACACAAACTTATTTTTACCTCTTTTTATGTAGCACAAGGTTAAAGCTTCATAAGGCCACAGGTTATCTTGTCTATACAGTGGGACCCCCCGAGTTTCGAAACTTTCTTCTTTCCATAAGGCTGTTCAAGTGCCATTGACCGAACGAATTTATTCCCATGAGAAATGTAAATTAGATTAATCCATTTCAGACCCCAAATATACCCTTACAAAAGCACTTGCAATAATACACTTACATAATTGGTCGAGTGGGAGCAGATTCGAAATCGGGGAATCCACTGCATCTTTTCTTAGTTACTTCTAAACTTACATGATTATATAATATACAACCGTTTTTTTATTTACCGACTCCAGCAACAAACGGTATGCCTACGGTGGTTGTGATTGCTTGTCAGGATACGATAAAGGTAATTAAAAGATTAAAACAATTCATAAAAACAGCTAGCTTGTAGCAGCAAGAAACGACTGGAGTTTACCGTGAGAAGATTTCCAGGGGGTCAACGCCTCCCCCACGGCCCAATCTGTGACCCGGCCTCATGGTGGATCAGGATCTGATCAATCCAGGCTGTTACTACTGCTGGACAGCACACAAGCCAACGTAAGAAGCCACCAGCAAGGCTGCTTAGGGTACCAACTTCAGGTTATTGTCCAGTGCCTGCTGAAGACAGGCCAGGGGTCTATTGTAATCCTCCTATGTAATTGCTGGTAGGCAGTTTTTGAACAGTCTTGGGCCCCTGAAACTTACTTGTTTTGTCCTCTAAAGTTCAGTGACACCCCGCTTTTTTCATTGGGGGGGTGTTGCAATCGTTTGGCCGATCTTTGTTTTTAGTAGAGTGATTTTCATATGCAAGTTTTGGTACTATGCGCTCTAAAGGATTTTCCAGGTGAAATATAATCATGTATCTCTCCCCGCTGCATCCCAGGGAATACAGGTTCAGGAAACTTCAAGCGCTCCCAGTAATTAAGGTGTTTTATATCTCCGTTATGCGCACCGTGAAAAGTTTCTCTGTACATTTTCTAGGTCAGCTATTCCACCTGCCTTGAAAGGTGCTGTTAGTGTTGCAGCATATCCAGCATAGATAGAACAAGTGACCTGAAGAGAGTCAACATTGGGCTTGGCCCTCCCTAGTTTTGAAGGTTCCATCATTATCCATCCTGTCATTTTTTCTAATAGCAGATGCAATTGATGCAAAGATGTTATGGTCCTTGAAGGGGGTGAGATCCTCCAAAATGATCGCTCCCAGGTCTTTGAGATTAGGTTTTTTATCTTTTATTGTGTGCGGAATTGTTTATACTCTGATAGAAGGTTTAATTTCCTCCTCATGTTTACCATATCGGAGTATTGAAATTTTCTCATTCGTTGAACTTCATATTGTTTTCTGCAGCCACTGAAAGAGTTAGGTTGATATCCACCTGGAACCTTGCAGTTCTCGGCAATGGAATAGACAGTATGCAGATTCCGGTGTTCATCTGTCAAAGAAGCACTGTGCTGTGGCCTGACATCCTTGTCTATGTCTGATATGAGGTTGAGGATCAAGATTGGGAGTGAGTACTGTGCCTTGTGGGAACAGAGCTTTTCCACCATAGCTGCCTTAAACTTTACTTATTGACTACCACTCTTTGTGTGCTATTTTTTTAGGAAATTGTAGATTTCATCTACCAACTTTTTCCTGTTATTCCTTTAGTACACGTTATGTGCACTAATACGCCTATGGTCACACTTGTTTCGAAGGCTTTTTGCAAGTCTGTGTATATTACAATCTACATTCTTTTGTCTTCTAGTGCATCTAGACCTGTCGAATTGAATCCAGTGATTGGGACAGACAGGAGCGAACGTGCTCTGAAACCCATGTTGCCCTGGGTTGAGTAACTGATAGGTATCAAGAATGGGTGGCAAAAATCTTGCTTCTTAGGACTCTTACCAAAGATTTTTGTGATATGGGATGGTTACACGGCAATCTGTAGCATTGCTATTGCTTTACTGCCCACCTTTGTGGGTGGTCTAGGCCTGTTTGTTTTTAGTAACTGTGGGGACGAGCCCTGTTTCCATGCTCCCTTCCTTTAGGATGTTAAAAGGCACGTGATAGGGCTTCTTGGCGGTTCTTGATGAAGACGGAGTTCCATGAGTCTGGCCCTGGGCAGAGTGCATGGTCATGTCATTATCACCAATTCTCGAAGTCAATTGGCATCAGGATTTCGTCAGTAGGCTGTGTTTACTCCAAATATCTGTGCTCTCTCTAAAAATTCATTTAATCTTCGACTCTCAGTCTGTTAGCGGCTTTGCTTAAAAACAGTGCCATACTGGGACTTAAGTAGCTCCACATCATTACCTTGCTGTCATCTGCGTAGGACCCATCTTGTTAAGTAGGAGCCCATTACTGGATGAAGTTCTCAACTTTGATTTGTCATAAGAAAAGAAATACTTTGGGTTTCTTTCAAGTTCTTTTAAGGCTTTTTCGTTCTTCCCGCGATTCCAGACTCCTATAAGATTCCTTTAGCTTTAGTCAATCTTTGCTATTTCTCTGATAAGTGTCATCCCTACGCATTACCGATATATTGGCCTTTTAGTCCGACACTGATAATCTTTTCCCGAGGCCTGAATTGGGAATGCCTGTCTCGTTCTATTTTAATCTATTCCTCTTTATTCTTAAAGGAATAAGCCTTGAGAATTCATTGAGTGCCACAGGTTAATCTATTTCCATGCATAAGTTAGGTCTGTGTTGCTTAGTCACTCTTCCTAACTTATATCATTTATGACTTGGTTTTACTTTCCCACTCTATGTTCTTGTTATTGCAAGTTGGATTTGGTGAAGGTTCCCTCGTGACAACTGATCCCATTTTGTCGGTCTGGGGCTCCGCACATATACATTTCTGAACCTCGATTATATTGTGATCCGAGTAATTTTTTGATAAGGTGACATTTCGTATCAACATCATTGTTAATGAGATGAGGTCCAGTGTGTTCTCCAATCTTGTAGGCTCTATTATTTGCAGGTTTAAGTTGAATTTTGTGTGAGTTTAAAAGCTTGTGTGTGTGTGAGTTCTCATCTGAGCTGCCTCCTGGTGTTATTCACTGCAACAATATATTTGCTAATTCCTCCATTTTGGTGCCTTAAGTTTGAAATCCCTCGGAGCAAGATGTTGGGGCAGGAGCTGGAAGGTTTTCCAGACAGTGGTCAAATTTTCAAGCAAGACGCTGTTCCGGAATTGTTGGGACGTTGCATCTGAGGCTTGTAGACTACCATAATGACTAGATTTTGGTTTCTTTATCTTTACTGCTAAAAGTTCAACTACATCATTTTGAGGCATTAAGCGTTCTGTGCAAATAAGTGACTCTGCGATATACAGACCAATCCCCCCCTTATTGCCTGTTCACTCTGTCCAACTTATGGGTATGTAATACCCTTGTATCATTTATTTTCTTGTCCAATGATCCTGTATGTGTGGGTCTCTGTTGAAAGCCGCGAACATTGCGATTTGCCACTGCAAGCCAGTCCCACGATGAAAAGGTATTTTATTGTTTTTTTTGGCTTAAGACCCTGACATTTGGAAAGAAGTATAACAATGGATTGGTGGATACCTGGGGGGGGGGTGGTTCTTTTTTTTTCCAGCACTAATAATCTGTATCTGTTGTTGGGAGTGGAGGCCCATTGACTGTGATCCACTCAAGAAATGACTGGATTTGGTGTACACTGGACACATATGAAATACAAATGTTAAGGATGGTGGTGTGGTGTCATGGGCCTGGCCAAGGGATAGTGGGGAGGGATCTCCCTGCAGAATCCACCAACAAGGCGGGCCACTTGAGGAAAAACAAATTTTCTTTTCTTCCCACAAACTGAACCATGATAAAATTGATTTGGTAAGTGTTACATAAAAATGTGCCTCAGTTTCGTTCAATTGTGCTATACCTAGAATCATGGCCAAAAAAACTTGTTCAAAATGAGGGCTACAGAATAACTATATAATAATAATTTTATATAATAAAAATAATATAGCAACGAGTCATATGAAATAATAATATACATGTATAATGATAATGCCCTGTATAATAATACAGGGGGCCCTCGAGTTTTGGCAGCGCTCAACTTACGTGAAATTCGACCTCAGCGAGTTTTTTTTGGGAAAAATTTGGCTCGAGTTTCGTAGAAATAAACTCGGTGTTTTTCGGCGACCATCTGGAACCCGTCCCGCCCAGTCACTGGCGTACACAAAGCCAGCCCTCCCACGCCTTCACGCTCAGTGTGCCATTGTTTACCGACACGTTGACATCACCCCGTGGGTTCATAACGTAATAATCCATGTTTTTTGTGATTAAAACTGCTAAATATGTCACCATGGGCCCAAGGAAAGGCTAGTGCAAGCCCTTTAGTAAAGACAGATGAGGAACAAGATCGAATTCAAGAAGGACATCAATGAAAAATAGGAGAGTGGAGTGCGTGTCCAGAGCAGATTGTGTACAAAGAGGGGTTTTGAAGGTTGTGGCTGACTCCTAAGGAACCTATGTCAGTTTGTGGCAACATTGGTGGCATTGGGTGTCCCTGGTGGGGTTGGAAATGAGTGGTGAGGATGTCGAAGAGTTGGTGGAGGACCGACACAGGGAAGAGCTAACCACTGAAGAGCGCAAGAGCTTCATCTGCAAACAAGCCAGAGATCACAGCTCGGAAACAGCTGCAGAGGAGGAGGAAGAGAGATGGAGGAAGGTGCCTTCTTCGCAAAGATATAAGAACAATTGTGTAAATGGGACAGAAGTTCAAACATTTATGGATGAACTTCACCCTAAAAAGCTATGCAGGCCACATTGGCAACATGTACAATGACATGGTTGTGTCCCACCTTCAGAAAAATCTGTTAAGAAGCAACCAAAAACAGACCTCTCAGGACAGAATATTTTTGTGCAAAAGGGGTCCAGTGACTCTCCAAGCTGTCACAGAGGCATAATAAGAAGGGAAGAAACCCCATATCAGGACTTCATGTACCTGAAGTCCCTAATGGGAAGGAGATTCTCCTTGTCCAAAAAATAGTGTACAACCTTCCTCGTATCCCCTCACCCATCTTACCATCCCTGCAGGATGCATTTATTACGCGTAAATCAGAGGCTTCAAAAAGAAGCGGGAAAACGCTGGTAGAACCCAAATGTGAGAGAATGTGTCTGTGTGGTCAGTTGCACCACAACAAAAAATCCTGCGCAGGCAGTGGTCCTAATGAGAGAAAAAAAAACTGAATGACCATTTTTTTGGGATAAAACATCGAAGTTGAGTGTATTTTCGTATAGTTTTATATCGTTATAATCTCTTTTCATGTCTCCAGGTCATAAAATGAAAGCAATAATACAGAAATAGAGATATTTTTATTAGTTTCATGATGACAACTACCCTTGAAATTGAGTTCAAAGTAGCCGAAATGTTTCGATTATTTACCAAAGTTCAGGATTAAGCAAATAAAACAACACGTCCTGATACACTTCAACATGGAGTCTAATATTCTTGTCACTAGTGCACTGATATTATTTATAAACATTTTTAACAATTAATGCCAGTATCTGCATAACAGTAAATTTTTGTATCTTATCATGAATAAAAAATCAAAATAGAAAGCAATAGTAATATAAGAGGGGCCCAGAGACGTGACTAAACGAACCAGAAGTTATGTTATTTTAGTGCCCAAGAATGTCTACATGTTTTATTAGGGACCCTATTTTGAAATTGCATTTTTTTAATTTGCATGAAATTGGCCAAATTGCCAATTTCTGAACCACTTTATAGGAAGTTCAAATCGGTAAATGGCGGTTTCCTTGCATCTCAACTGATAATAAAATGGAGTTCCTAATAAATAAATGAGGTTGTTCAACTGGAACAACGGAATTGGCCAAAAACCGGCTCCAAATTGGCAAAATCACGCGATAACGATGTGTCGCCCGACTGCCAACTTCGTGGAGGCGTAATATTCCGTGGAGTTTTCAACGCAAAATACGAAACTTTTGGAGACAATTACCCACGAAAAAGATACTCTTATCATATCATAAGAAAAATCATTTTTTTTCCAAAATTTATTAACATAGAATGTATCAGTTTCAGAAATGGGGCCTGTGACAGTCATATGATTAACTTACTTGCTACACTGTAATGCTACACTTTATTGATGCTGGCGCGTATAACCCATTATTGACGTCCTGCTGCTTTAGAACATACATATCGTATAAATCACTGACGAAGCATATTGTCCCCTCTCCTCATCCTCTTTTCACTTTGTTACTTTGCTACAAGTTGTCTCTTGAATTCTATCGTGTTTCTCACCTCTTTATCATGGGCTGGCAGAAGCAGCATTCTTCTTTAGGCTCATGGTGGCTTACCTAGAAGTCACACAGAAAAAACAAGTTGCAAAAAAAACAATAAATAATTATAGAAATGTTTGCCTATGAACACAGCCTCAGAAATGTGTGTGTGGGAGGCTTTTGTGGGCCGCGGCACTGTGGACAGGTACCATACCATTGACGAGAAAGGAGGAAAGCAATAGAAATGGAGCCAATATTTTTACTGTACCACAGACGAGAATGAGGAAAGCAAAAACGACCAGGATAAAGACATCCGTTGATCAGGATAAAGAATTCCGTTATCTGGATAAAAGAAATCCATTCACAGGATAAAGAAATTTCTTTTGATCAGGATAAAGAATTCCAGTAATTGTTTAATTACAGTTTTAGTAAGGTTTTTGAACAGAGTACCACATCGAGAGGCTATTGAAGAATGTGGCAGCTCATGGGTGGCATTGGGAAAAGTGCTTTCTGGATCGAGTCAGGGCTTGAGTCATGCGCTCACAAATAGGAAGCAGAGTGGTGCATAATGGGTGTTTAAATCTGAGTGGGGATCTGTACTAAATGGCATACCCCAGGGATCAGTTTAAAACCATGTGATGTTTATAATATATAAATAAATGACCGTGACAAGGAATTACCCACTGACATAAGCAAATTTGCTGATGACAGTGAAGATGGATAGAATATTCGATTCAGACGTTGATGTCTCGTAACTTCAGGAGAATAGACAAACTCAATTCATTTGAGAAATGGTTTACCAGCTACGGTTAACATAAATCAAAGGGGGGAAGAACATAGCTTGATAGACAGCTAATCGCCCACACAGCCGCCCCTGCAGGCGAGGAGTTTTAGAAGCTGTCGTAGCCACTTCTAAATGGCTGGACCCTTCAAGGGGGGCTCCTTGGCGTGGGTGAAGAATAGGCTCTTGGTCTGAGGAATTAGACCTGTCGGTCTACTTCCTCAGACCGAACCTAATTACCCCCCAATCCCCGTTCCCAATCCCATCCACCCCTTTTTCCTTTCCTCCTCCTCCTCCCCCCGCCACCCTTTTGCCCTTCCTTTTTTTTTTTATTTTTTATTTTTTTTTTTTTTTTTTTTTTTTTTTTTCCCCCACAGCACGCAGTTCCTAGGTAGGTGAAAGGGTACCCGGGGTCCATCCCATTCTGTTGAGGTTCTTGGCGGTGGCAATAGTTTTTTCCGTGGAATCTGGATTGCCTGGTGATGTCCCTGATCCCTCTCCGGTATCCCGGAGGGTGCTTTTGGTGTCACTTGGGCGACGATGTATCACTGTAAGCCACCTTTCGGATTCCGGGGTGGTGGCCGAAGGAGGTATGCTTTGTGGCCGGATTTCCAGGCCGTCGGCAGATGTGGGTTGCTATCCACCGATTGCCCGTTTGACTGCATGATGGGTAGGTATGGCACGGGTACCAAAGCTGCCCATCTGCGCATACGTGCGGTGCCTGAGTCCTCATGGCGCGGAGAGGGAGATTTCTGGCCCTTTTCATTCCTCCTAGGAACTGTCCCTCCCGGTTCCCTCCCTTTTTTTTATTCTTTTTTTCTTTTTATTTTCTTTTCTTCGTTTCTTTGGGGTGTTTTTCTTAAAAACAAAAAGAAAGAAGTAACCTAACCATGTCAGCCCTAGTCCATGAACCTGCAATCCCCCGGGCCCCTTCCTTGATACCCGCATCCCCGTTCTGACTCCCCTCAATCTTGGACCATCTTTTTCGAACACTCCTCATACCTCTTGTACCTCTTGCCAGTGCTGTTTCCTCACACCGCTTCAGGAACTGAAGGCCTCAACTGACTTCCTTCGATTTATCTGACCTTCGGCTCTCCTCTGACTATGCTTCGGCCTCTTCCTCTATGTGCGGCAATTTATTTCGAATCGCCGCCCCGTTCCAACGGTGGACCAACTCTGGTCCCACGCCTAAACCGCCAATGACAATTACCTGCTGATGATACTTTCTCCCACCTTTTTCGTTCTTCTCAGAAAATATCGACACTCCTTCACAAACCTTTCCACGCTCAGTTCAAGACTGCACAATGGACTAAGTTCTACACTTTGCGACCAACTTTCTCTACTGCCTATCTTTCTGACCACAGTATTGGCAAGGCACTCCTTCGCCCATGTATGGTAAAGGATATTTTCTTTTCATGCTCCTCAGAGCGTACGCGCATCATCAACACCGTTACAGAATGCTACCCAGTCTCATGAGCATTCTCGTCGTTCCCATATCATACTGTTCTGTGAACTATTGAAAAGCATCATTCCCTCAATTTCTTGTAGTGTGGAACCATCATCTGCCCCATACCATAGTTCAAAAAATTTCCAGAAATGTGCACTGACATTCTTGAACAGTGAACTCCCAAGATCTTCCAATCCTCAAGGTAGACACTTACGTTCTTCCTGGCCCACGGGCGAGACGAATACCTTACAATGTGGCCTTTTAAAACATTTGACGCCCTGTAACTCCATCCTCAGTTTATGTAGCAAGGACATCGGTTACAATTTCGAAAGGTGAACCCTACACTGCAACAGAGTAGAAATTTGCTGGGATTTGGCACATGCAGCGAAATATTGTCAGATCTATCGCGAATGCCCATCCCTGTGGTGCCGATGACCATGTCTAATAAAGAGTCCTTGCAATCGACCAACTCTCTTGCCTTAATTGTCATGATGCTCACCCTTTCGTACTCTCGCCGTTGTCCAAGTCTACTTAGCACGAGCGGAAATCCGTTACCCTCAAAGAAGCAGAAAGTCTCCCGTATGCCATGGGCAGTTTCTCATCTCCGCCTCCAAGGAGACTTCTTCGTGTTTCTAATTCCCGGTGTTTCAAAACGTCCCCACACCGACTTCTGGTATCCCATCTTCTGCATTCCACCACTGTGGTTACCTCTCTCCCATAGTCACCCTGTACTAATTTCTTTTTGCTGTCTTGGCTCAGACGTCCCCCTACTCAACGTAACAGTCTGATCTCGCTTCTTCGTGTTTGCTCTCTCACAAGCCTCATAGCGACGAGATCTTATGAGACCACCTCCAAATCGGTCCCTCGACTTCTTCCCAAAGTCAAAAAAAGGTCCGTTAACACCTCCAACCCTGCTTCCACCTCCTCATTTTCCCTTTCGCCTGTCTCGCACCTAGGTTCTCCCCCCTCCATCACTGGCTCTGTTTACAAGTGTAGAGGTTCACCCACCTCCTCGTACTGTACCTTCCCCCCTGTTCCCTCCCAAGTCTCTTCCCCTCTTCTGCCACCACCACAGGTTTCTGCCACATTCTGTCCCCTTCCACGCTTCTCCAGTATCCCTCCCCCTTCGTGGCCCCCCCCTACCTTGGTACAGTCCATTACAGTTCCCATCTTTTCCTCATCCTCCCCCTACCAATTTCGCAATAATTGGTCTCCCATACGACGCTCTGAATTGCCTGAAACCACTTGAAGCAATCTCTGAAATATTGCTGAGACCAAACCCTCAATTGGACACAGATCCACCCTCCCGCGCCTTCTCTCTCCTCTACTCCATCTGCAACAACACCTATTCTTCACAATGCAACGGTTTCCTTCACTGCTTAAAACGTTTTCCCCACTGCCTCCGCATGTGGGAAACTTTTTTCTAACCCCTCTAGTTCCATAGGAACCCTTACCTGCGATTTCAGGCCATCTTTAACATTGCCATCATGGCCTATTACAGTGGAATATACTCGGCGGCCTCGGGAAAATCGGGGTGAGCTTCAGATGTTACTCTCCCAGTTTTCCCCCTGGTTGGTGTTTGCTTACAGGTACCAAAATTACACTCTCAGCTTTTATCTCTTCCCATCTCAGGCAATAATTTATTGTATTCTTCAGATCTTTTTCCTGAAATGGGACCCTTTAATGAAAGTGCCTTCTTCTATGCACTGATATTCCATACCAATCAGCTATTTGTTCTACTTGTTCGCTGCATTAAACAGTATCCCTTATCCACTTGCATAGATGGTAATATGCTCTGTTCTTTACATCTCTCTCCTCTCGGGCATTATCTATTCCCAGAATATTGCCTTTCTAGTTTCGTCATTACCACCACCGATTCTGTTACTTGGTGATTTTATTGCCCACCATTTCCTCTAGGGGGGGGTCTCCTGCTATTCCCGTGGCATTCAGTTAGAGCTTTTCTTGCCACCCACCCCCTCCAGTTTTTAAATACAGGCACCACACCCATTTTGATCCTCGACTCACACTCTCTCTTACATCGATCTCTAGTCCTGCCTCTTCCTCCGCCAGCATTAGACTTCATTTGGTCTGTTCTTTTCCGGACCTTACATGACAGCGATCATTTCCCATCATCCTTACTTCCTCTTCAATCACCACCTCATTCGCATCCCACGCTGGCCAATTTGATCAGGCAATTGGACACCTTTACTCACACCTAACTGTTTTTTAGAGAGGTTCCTTCTTCGTCCCCATCGATAACTTTTACACCTCTTCTCTCCATCCTCTGTTTAACTGCAGTTTCTCCATTCTATACCATATTTCGAGGCAGGCATTCTCAGAAATGCGTGCCTTTGGGGTGGTCTCCGCTTGTGCTCGTGCAGTACTTTTGAAACGAGCTTCATGGGCAGGTACCCGACAATAGAACCACAGAGAAACTCTTGATTTTAAGCAGAAGCCTTGCGATCGCTCACCGGTCATCCGTGACGTTAAAAACGCACTTGCTGGCGAGATTATGTCTCCACCATCACCATCTCAGCTTCCTCTATGAGTGCAGTCTGGAAAAAAGTACGAAACTGAGTGTAAATATTCTCCTGACCCCGTTCTCCTGTTCTGCCGGGTTGCCGGTGTTGATATAGCAAACTCACTAGATGTTGACAATGAAATTGGCAATCACTGGTCCGTATTTCTTCAGGGAAACCCTCCATCTATGTCCCTCATTTTTTCCTCAAAGTCTGCCAGAGAGTTAGCACCCTTGGAACTTTTCCCTTCTCCCTCATAGAAGAGAACAGATAATGTGCCTTTTACACTTCAGAACTGGAGCAAACACTCGCAGCTTGCCGATCACCGGCAGCTGGGCCCGACAACATTCATATCGAATGCGTCCAAACATTATACATCAATCAGCCCTTGCAGTCCTATTACGCCTTTTGCAACTTATTTGTCACAAGGAGTTTTCTTCACAGCGTGTGGAAAACCGCCATTGTTTCCCTTTCCGCAAACTCCAGGCACTACGGGAACATGACATGAAACCTCCCCACTATCGTCCCATTGCATTATTTACCCCAGTGCAGTTTGCAAAGTGATGGAATGCCTAGTAAAATAGACGTTTAGTGTGTTATATTAAGCACACAACAGTCACTCCACTCGTCAATATGGCTTTCGAAAGGGACGTTCTAACCATAGACCCCTTACTATAACCTTGGATACGTATGTTTCGTAATGCCTTTGGCGAAAACCACATTCAGTTTATTGCCATATTTTGACCTTGAGAAGGCATATGAAACAACTTGGAGGTATAATATTTTAGCCCAAGCCACTCCTTAGGCCTTCGAGGCAATCTACCATCGTTTCCTTAAGAACTTTTTAACTGACAGGAAATTTCTGTGTTTGGGTTAATAATGTGCTCTCCCCGGATTTTAAAATCCAAGCTGAAGGTGTCCCCCAGGGATGTGTTCTGAGCACAACACTTTTTCCCCTCCTTGCATTAATGATTGGCCTCTAGCCCTTCCATCAATATTTGGTCATCACTCTATGTTGATGACTTGGGTATTGCCTGTGCAGGCGCTGACGTCACCTTATTACTGTTTCTCTCCAGCATGCAGTCGACCATGTTTCCAATTGGGCCACCACACGTGGGTTTAAATTTTCCACACTAAAACCCACCAAATTACTTTCACTAGACGCTCTGTCATCTCCAAACATCCTTTGTACCTCTATGGCTCCCGTAACCCTGAACGTGATACAGTCAAGTTTCTGGGCCTCCTTTTTTGATCGTAGGTATCCGGGAAAAACCCTCACATTACCTCTCTGAAGGCAACTGTCACAGCCGGCTGAACCTTCTTAAAACCCTTGCTCATCTTTCATGGGGAGCTGATCGTCGAAACCCTCCTTCGCCTACATTCCACCCTTATCTTATCGAAACTTGATTATGGTGACCAGATCTATTCGGGCGGCATCTCCTGCTACCTCTCTAGCCTTAACCCCTTCATCACCAAGATTAGTTTATGCCTTGGTGCTTTTCGCTCTTCTCCTGTCGAGAGCCTCTATCAGAAGCGAACATTCCATCCTTATCCGATCGCCGTGATGCCCTTTGCCTTCGCTACTATGTACACTCTCATGATCTCCGCAATCCTTCCATTTATAGAATGGTCACTGATATTAGTAGACATTCTTTATTTGTTCGCCGCCCCTGTTTACTCCATCCCCTTCTCTCTTCGCCTTCATTCGCTCTTGTCTTCTCTTCAATTACCCCCTTTTCTATGTACATATAGCATCTCACTTTTCTCAACCCCCCTGGGAAGTTCCAGCTGTTTCGAGTCTGTTCTTTCTCTTTCCCTTGCTCGAAAGCCCAACTGTCACGGTCGCTTCCCGCTCTCTTTTTCTTGACCACTTTCACTCTCATTCTCATGCCATTGCTGTGTACACAGATGGCTCTAAGTCTTCTGACGGCGTAGGATTCACAGCAGTGTTTCTGGACACATCGTACAAGGCATTTACTATCTTCGGCTAGTATTTTTACTGCTGATTGTATGCCATCCTTACAGCACTTATCCGTATGCATCTATGCCTGTGTCATCATTTGTGGTTGTCTCAGACTCCTTTAGTGCTTTACAGGCTATACAGAAATTTGATACACCTCACCCCCTTAGTCCTCCGTAACCAACTTTGGCTATGCTGCATCTTTACCAAGCATAAAGATATTGTTTTTTGTTGGGTCCCTGGTCATGTTACGTACAGGGCAATGAACAGGCAGACACTGCTGCGCGGTCAGCAGAACATGACCTACCAGTTTCATGTAGAGGTATCCATTTATGGACTATTTTGCTGCAATATCTTCCCAACTTCACACCCGTTGGCAACAACGTGGGGCTACTATGCTCGGCAACAAACTTCAATCTATTAAACCGAGTATAGGTTCTGGCCACTTCTTATCACCAGTGTCGAGGGGGGGGAGACTACTCTCTCCCGTCTTCGCAAATTGGGGCCATACTCGTCTTAAATCATGGATATCTCATGGAGAGGGGGCCCTGCTCCCTCTGTGAGGGAAATTTCCAAGTTCCATTATCAGTCAGCCACATTCTGTTGGACTGCCCACTTTATCAACGAGCACGCAGAATTTACCTCCGTCGTTGTCTTCGCCTGCTGCTCTCTCTCTACCTTCCCTTCTCGCTGATGGACCCACCTTTCATCCAGACTCTCTCATTGACTTTTTGACAACAACCGACTTACTTCACAAATTCTGATACCTTCAGCCCTTTCTACTTCAATCTCTTGCTACCCTCTACCCCCGTACTATCCCCTGCCCCGCTGTTTTCTGTAACCTAATGATCATCCCTCCTCCCTCTGCCATCCAATTTCCCTCGCTTCCTTCCCTACCCTGCAGCGCTGTATAGCCCTTTTTGGCTTAGCGCTTCTTTTTGATTATAATAATAATAAATGGGCTGGAAAAAAAAATATATTAGTAATAAATTACCCCTATGGGGTATTATGTCAGCATATTTCATTCACCGATTGCTGACTGGAAAATTTCCTTGTGTTGACTCAAAGGTCTGCTCCTCACCGGGGCTTAAGATAAGTACTAATTCGTAACTTATGCTAAACGCACAGTCATAGTATAGTACTCACTATGTATTAGTACACTTACCTGGGTATATGGTATCGACCATTAGTTACACCCGGATATCCGATGACTTGATTGAAGAATAGTGTTCCTTTGAAAAATGTCATACTACACTGTTTGGTTTTCAACACTGTCT
>NW_026503638.1:0-13948 GCF_026875155.1 Cherax quadricarinatus
AGGGTTTTGTGTACTCCATATTTTTTGTACTCCATATGTGGGACTCCACATATGTTTACTCCATATTGGGTATTCCATTTTGTGTACTCCATAGTTTTGTACTCCATAGTGTGTACTCCATATGTGTACTCCATATTGTGTACTCCAAGTGTGTACTCGTGCCCTCCCATAGTGTGTACTCCCCCCGTGTGTACTCCATAGTTTTGTACTCCACATTGGTTACTCCCGGTGAATACTCCCATTTTTTGTACCCATATTGTGTACTCCTATTGTGAAACTCCATTTGTTACTCCATAGAAATTTACCCCATATTTGTTTTATTTCCCAAAATTGTGTACTAATTGTTTTAAAAAATAGTTTTGTACCCCCTTTATTGTGTACCCCCTAGTGTGAAATCCATATTTTTGTACCCCAATATTGTAAAACTCCATATTTGTACTCCATATTTTTCCTCCATTTTGTGTACTCCATATTGTGTTCCCTTTAAGGGTGAAACTCCATATTGTGTACTCCATATTGTGTACTCCATATTGTTACTCCGGGGTTTTCCCCATATTGTTTTACCCCCAAAATGTGAAACCCCCTTGTGTTTACTCCTATTGTTTTACCCCCTATTGTGAAATCCATATGTGTATTTTCCATATTGTGAACTCCATATTGGTACCCCCATTTGGGTACCCCATATTGTGTACTCCATATTGTGTATTTCCTTTCTTTTACCCAAATTTTGTGTACCCCAAATTTTGGGTACTCCATAGTGTGTACTCCATATTGTTTTCTCCATATTTTGTGTACTCCCAGTGTTTTACCCCCCAAAGTGTGTATTTCCATGGGTTTTGTACCCCCTTAGTGTTTTTTTACTCCCAGTGTGTACCCCATAGTTTTGTACTCCCATAGGGGTTTTACTAAAAGGTGAGTATTTCCAAAAAGTGTGTCCCCCCTAATGTGAAACTATATAGGGGTGTACTCCATAGGGGTGTCCTCCATAGTTTTTGTACTCCAAAATTTGTGTACCCCATGGGTTTGTCTCCATAGGGGTGAATCCTTTTTGTGTACTCCACAGGGGTGCACTCCATAGTGTTTTTAATCCAAGTGTATACTCCATTTGCGTCCCTCCATAGTTGAAATTTCCCATTTTTTGTACTCAATTTTGTTACTCCATAGTGGTACCCCAAAAGTGTTTTACTCCATAGGTGTACTCCATTTTAAACTCCAAAATTGTGTACTCCCTAGTGTGTACCCAATTGGGGTACTCAAAGGGGTTGAAACCCATGTGTGTACCCATAGTGTTTTACTCCTTAGGTGTACTCCATATTGTATACTCCATTTTGTGTACTCCATAGGTTACCCATATTGTTTTACTTTTTATAGTGGGGAAACTCCAAGTGGGGTACTCCATTTTTTTTGTACCCCCATGTGGGGGAACTCCCTAGGGGTGTACCCCAAAATAGTGTTTACTCCATATTTGTTCCCCCTTACTGTTTTACTCCATGTGTGTATTCCATATGTGAAACCCCATAGTGTGAACCCCCATTTTTGTGTACTCCAAAAGTGAGTACCCCAATAGTTTTTTGTACTCCATAGGTGTACTCCAAATTGGTACTCCATATGGTCCCTCCATAGTGTGTACTCCAATTGTGTACTCCATATTGTGAAATCCATATTTTTGTACTCCTTTGGTGTTTTCCCCTTAGTTTTGTACTCCATAGTTTTGTACTCCATATTGTGTACTCCATAGTGGTACTCCATTGTGGTACTCCAAAATTTTGTACCCTATTGTGCACCCATGGGTGTGTACTAAATTAGTGTGTACCCCAAATTTTGGGTTTTAACCCTTGTGTGTACCCACGTGTGTACCCCATATTTGTTTACCCCATATTTGGTGCATTTCCATAGTGTGTACCCCCATATTGTTTACTCCATATTGGATTCTCCTAGTTTTGACTCCAAGTGTGAAACTCCATAGTGTGTACTCCATATTTTGCCCCCTTCCAATATGTGACCCCCATTTTTGTGTACTCCATAGTTTTGACTCCATGGTGTTACCCATAGTGTTACCCCATTTTGGGTACTCCTTATTTTTGGACTCCATAGTGGGGTACTCCATATTTTTGGTACCCCAAATTGTTTTAATTCCAAATTTGAAATCCATAATGCGTACCCAATGTGGGGTACTCCTTTTGTGTTTTTAATTTCCATAGTGTGTACTCCATAGTTTTGTACCCCAAAATTGTGACTCCATATTGCTATTTCCATATGTGAAACTCCATAGTTTTTAATCCAATAGTGGTTACCCCATAGTGTTTTTACCCCCCATATTTTTTATCCATATTGGTTACTCCATATTGCGAAAACCCCATGTGGTACCCTGTGTAACCTAGGGTTTTACTCCATAGTGGGGGTTTTTTCCCCTAGGGGTGTACTTTTAAATTTGGGGACCCCCAATTTTTTACCCCAAGGTGTACTCCAAATTTTGGGTCCCATATTGGTGTCCCCATAGTTTTGTACTCCATATTGTGAACTCCTTAGTGGGGACCCCCCCTGGTGTACTCCATAGGGGTTTTACCCCCATGTGGGAAAACTCCAAAATTGTGAAATCCAAATTTGTGTATCCCCAGTTTTTTAACCCCTGGGGGGTACCCCAAATTTTTTTTTACTCCTTTAGGGTGTACTCCCATAGTGTGTACTCCCATAGGGGGTGTACCCAAGTGTTTTACCCCATAGTGGGTACTCCACATTTGGTGTACCCATATTGTGTACTCCATTGTGTACCCATGGGGGTTTAACCCCAAAATTGTGAACTCCATAGTGGGGTACCATTTTGTGTACCCCCAAGTGTGTACTCCACAGGGGTGTACTCCAAAAGTGTGTACTCCATAGGGGGGGGGTACTCCATATTGTGACTCCATTTTGGGTACCCCATAGTGTGTACCCCCACGTGTGTACTCCATGGGGGTACTCCCATAGGGGGTACCCCAAATTTTGTGAAACTCCATTTGTGTACTCCATATTTTTAAACCTCCATAGTGTTTTTACCCCATAGTGTGTACTCCAAGTGGGTACTCCTATTTTTGTACCCCCATAGTTGTACCCCAAACAGTTGTTACCCCAATTTTGAAACCCATAGTGTGTACTCCCATATTGGGGGTACCCTTTGTTTTGAACCCACAGTGTGTACTCCTTGTGTGTACTCCATATTTGGGTACTCCATATTGGGGTTACCCCCCATAGTGTTTACTCCACATTTGTGTACTCCATGGGGTTTTACTCCATAGTGGGGATTTCCATATTTTTTGTACTCCATATTTTTTGGAACTCCATATTGGGTACCCCAAAGTTTTGTACTCCATATTTTGGGGAAATTTCCATTGTTTTAACCCCCAATTGTTTCCCTAAAAAAGTGTGAAATTCCTTTTGGGTGTACTCCAATTTGTGAAACTCCATATTGGTACCCCTTTTGGTGTACCCCAAAAAATTTGGTCCCCAAAAAAATTGTGTACTCCATATTGGGTCCCTCCAAATTGTGTACTCCATAGGGGTGTACTCCATTTTTTGGTACTCCATTTGGTACCCCAAAAATTGGGTTACTCCCAAGTGTGTACCCCAAAATTTGTTCCCCAAATTGTGTACCCCAAAAGTGGGGTCCCATTTTGGTCTCCATTTTTGGTGTACTCCAAAATTGGTTTTACTCCTTATTGTGTACCCCATTTTGGGTGTACTCCATTTGTGAAATCCATTTTGGGTGTACTCCAATTTTGTGAACTCCATATTGTGACTCCATTTTTGTAACCCATATTGTGTACTCCAAAAGGGGTGTACCCCCAAAATTGTGTACCCCAAAAGGTTGTACTCCATAGTGTGTATTTCCATAGTGTTTACCCCAAATAGTGGGGTACTCCCTATTTGTGTTACCCATTTTGTGTACTCAATAGGATTACTCCAAGTGGGGGGTTCCCCCATAATGTGTACTATAATTGGGTACTCCATAGTGTTTTACTCCTTTTGATGTTTTACTCCATTTTGGTGTACTCCAAAGTGTGTACCCCCTAGTGTGTACTCCAAATTGTGTACTCCAAAAGTGTGCACCCATATTGTGTACTCCATGTGTATACCCTTTAGGGGGGTACTCCATAGTGTGTACCCCCATAAGTGATTTCCATTTTGTGTATTTCCATAGGGTGTACTCCATAGTGGGAAACTCCATAGTGTTACCCCAAAATTGTTTTACCCCCAAATTTTTGAAACCCCCATAGGGGTGTACCCCCATATTGTTATCAATAGTGTTTACTCCATAGTGTGACCCCCTTTTGTGTGTACTCCTTGGGTGTGTACTCCATTTGTATACCCCAATATTGGGGTACCCCCTGGGTGTGTACCCCCATATTTTTGTAAAATATAGTGTTTTCTCCATAGTGGTACCCCCAATTTTGGTGTACCCATAGTGTTTTATTTCCATATGTGTACTCCTTAGTTTTTTTGAAATCCATAGTGTTTTTTCTCCCTTTCTGTGAACTCCATAGTGTGTATTCCATAGTGTGACTCCTTTGTGTGTACTCCATTTTTGTTTTACCCATAGTGATACTCCTTTAGTGTGTAACTCCATAGTGTGTACTCATATTGTGTACCCCATAGTGTGTACCCATGGGTTGAACTCCATATTGTGTCCCTCCATTTGTGTACTCCATTTTGTGTACTCCTAGTTGAAATTCCATAGTTTTGTACTCCAAAATTTGGGGTACTCCTATTTGTGTCCCCCATAGTGGAACTCCAAAGGGGGGTACTCCATAATGTGTACAAAAATAGTGTGCACCCCCATTTGTGTCTCAATGTGTGTACTCCTTTATTGTGTATCCTTTAGTGTGTACCCACAGTGTGTACTCCTTTTGGGGTTTTTAACCCCCTTAGTGTCCCACCCCAATGTTTTTACCCCATTTGTACACCCCCTAGTGAGTACTCCTTTGGGGTGTACCCCATATTTTTGTACTAAATAGGGGGTTTACTCCATATGGGGCCCTCCATAGTGTGTACTCCATAGTTTTTACTCCATATTGTATACCCCCATATTGGGGTACTCCATAGTGTTTACTCCATATTGTTTATATATAGTGTGTTTTTCCAAAGGTTTACTTCATTTTGGGTGTACCCCCAATAGTTTTTGTACCCCAATATTGTGTACCCCAAATAGGGGAAGTACTCCATAGTGTGTTTCCCTTACTGATTCCCCATAGTGTGTACTCCATATTTTTATATTTTCCATATTGGTACCCCCAAAAGGGTTTTACCCCATTTTTGGTACTCCATATTGTGTACTTTTAATATTGTGTACTCCATTTTGTGCCCCCATAGTGTGTACCCCATGTGTGTACCCCAAAAGGGGGTGTACTCCATTTTATTGACTCCATAGTGAGTACCCCATAGTGTGTACCCCAAAATTGTGACTCCTTGTGTGTACTCCATAGTGTGAAAACCCTTTGGGTTACCCCAAATATTTTTTAAACTCAAATTGGTACCCCCAATGTGTGTACTCCAAAATTGTGTATCTATAGTGTGAAATCCATAGTGTGTACTCCATAGTGTGTACTCCATAGTGTGAAATTTCCAAATTGTGTATTTCCCATATTGTGGTACTAAAATAGGGGGTTTTACTCCATAGTGTTTTTACTCCTTTGTTTTGTACCCTTGGGTGGGAACCCCAAAATTTTGAAATACCCCAAATTTTGTTTTCCCCTTTAGTGTGTACTCCAAAAGTGTACTATTTTTGTGTGTACTCCATAGTTTTGTACTCCTTTGGTGGTACCCCAAAGTTTTTACTCCATGGGTGTGTTCTCCTTACTGTGTACTCCATAGTGTGTACTTATTTGTATACCCATAGTTTTTTTTTGTACTCCAAAAGGGTGTACTCCCTTGGGGGGGCACTCCATAGTGTTTTTCTCCTTTGTGGTTAGCCCTTTATTGTGTACCCCCATAGTGTGAATCCTATTGTTCCCCCCCATATTTTTTACCCCCAAAATTGTGTATTTCCTAGGTGTACTCCATAGTGTTTTACCCCAATGTGTGAAATCCATGTTTTTAAACTCCTTAGGGGTGTACTCCATTTTGGGGTACTCCAAGTGGGTTACTCCTTTTTGGTGTACTCCATAGTGTGTTTCCATATTTGTACTCCATAGTGTGTACTCCTATGTGCCCCTCCATTGTGTGAACTCCCATAGTGTGAAACTCCATAGTGTGACCCCATTTTGGGGTATTTCCATAGTGGGGAATCCATTTTGGGTGTACCCACAGTTTTTATTTCCATATTGGTACTCCAAAATTGTTTACCCCAAAATTTTTTGTACTCCATATTGTTTTTACTCCATTGTGTATCCAAAATTGTGTACTACACAGTGGTACTCCATAGGTGTACTCCATTTTTGAGTACCCATACTGTGTTATCCATAGTGTTTTACCCATACCCGTGTACCCCCATATTTGTTTATCCACATTTTGTACTCCATTTGTGAAATCCATAGCTTTTGTACTCCATAGTGTGTACCCCATATTTTTTTGTACTCCACAGGTGTACTCCAAGTGTGTACCCCATATTGAGTTACTCTATGTGTGAACTCCATGTGTTTACCCCATAGGGGTTTTTACCCATTTTGTGTACTCCTATTTTTTGTAGTCCAAATTGTGTTTTCCCATAAGGGTTACTCCATATTGTTTTACTCCATATTGCGAAACCCCATATTGTGTATTTCCATTTTGGTACTCCATATTTTTGAAACCCATATTGTGTACCCCAAAAGTGTGTATCCATATTGTGTAATCCATATTTGTACTCCTAGGGGTGTACTCCATATTTGTGTACTCCATGGGTGTTTTTCTCCATACTGTGTACCCCAATAGTGTGTATCAATATTGTTTACCCCATTTTGGGTGTACTCCATAGTGTTTTACTCCTTTTGGTACTCCATTGTGTTTCCAAAAGGGGTTACTACACAGGGTGGACTCCATAGTGTGTACTCCATATTGAGTTCTCCTTTGGTGTACCCATAGTGTGTCCCTTTTTTAAGGGTTACTCCATAGTTTTGAAACCCACGTGTTTTCCCTCCTTTATTGTTGTTAACTCCATTGGGTGTACCCCAAAGTGTGTACTCCATGGGTGTTTACTCCCAGTGTGACCCCTAGTGTGTATTTCCATATTGAGTACTCTTTTAGTGTTTACCCCTAGTGTTTACTCCTATTGGGGTTATCCCTATTGTGTACCCCAAATTTTTTGTAGTCCATATTTGTTCTCCTAATGTGAACCCATATTGTGTACTCCATTTTGCGTACCCCCCATTTTGTGTACTCCATTTGTGTCCCTTCCCTTAGGTTTTCTCCATATGTTTACTAAAGTGTTACTAAATATTGTATACACCATATTGTGTACTCCATAGTGGGAAACCCCTTTTGGGTTTTACCCCCCTTAGGGGTGTACCCCATAGTGTGAAACCCCATTTTGTGTACTCCAATAGGTGAAATTTCATAGGTGTACTCTATATTGTGTCCCTTCATTTGGGTACCCCGTTTGTGTACCCATATTGTGTCTCCTTTATTGGAAACCCCATAGTTTTGTACCCCATGTTGTGTACTCCATAGGGTTTACCCCCATATTGTGTCCCTCCATAGTGTTACTTCATAGCGTGTACTCTATATTGTAATTCCATATTGGTACCCCTAGTGTGTACTCCATTTTGTTTTCCCCTAGTGTGTACTTCTTTGGGTTTACTCCATTTTGGTGCCTCCTTTAGGGGGAAAACCCCATAGTGTGAACCCATATTGTGTATCCATATTTTTGGTACTCCCATATTGTGTACCCCTTTTTGAGTACCCCCCTTGGGGTACTCCACTTTGGGTTTACTCCATATTGTTTTTCCCTTTTAGTGTGTACTCCAATTGTGTACCCCATAGTTTTGTACCCCAAAGGGTGTGCACCCCCAAGTGTTTTACCCCCTTATTTTTGTACTCCATAGTGTTACTCCATATTTTTGTATAAAAATTGTGTACTCCATATTGTGTACTCCATTTGTTTTCTCCATAATGGTACTCCCTTGGTACTCCATAGTGGTATCAATTTGTTTTTCCCTTTAGTGTTTTTACTCCATAGTGTTTTTTTACTCCATGTGGGGGCCCTCCTTTATTTTGGTTACCCCATAGGGGTTTGCCCCATATTGTTATTTATGGGGTTACCCCCAAAGTGTGTACTCCATAGGGTGTACTCCTTTATTTTTGTACTCTATATTGTGTACTCCAAAATTTGTCCCTCCTATTGTGTATTTGTTTGTTGGTGTACCCATATTGTGTACCCCATATTTGTACTCCATAGGGGTTATTTCCATATTTTTTAAATTTCCCATATTTTGGAAATCCATATTGAAACCCATAGTGTGTACCCAAATAAGTGTGTACTCCATAGGTGTACCCTTTAGTGGTACCCATATTGGCTCCTTTAGTGCGTACTCCTTTGTTGTAATCCCTAGTGTGTACCCCATATTGTTTACCCCAAAAGTGTGTACCCCCTTTTGTGTGTACCCATAGTGTTTATTTCCAATTTGTGTACCCCAAATTTGTGTACCCCATAGTGTGAAAATCCTATTGTGTACCCCAAGTGTGTCTCCTAGTGTGTACCCCCATATGTGCACCCATAGTGGTCCTCCATAGTTTTGGTACTCCTTTAGTTTTGTATTTCCATGTTGTACTCCTTTAATTGTTTACTCCCTGTGCGTACCCCCTAGTTTGTACCCCATGTGGTATTTCCCTATTGGTACCCCATATTGTGTCCTCCATGGGGGCCTTTCCCCCCAAGTGTGAAACTCCAAATTTGTTTTTCCCCATACTTTTGTGCTCCAAAAGTGGTTATTTCCATTTGTTTTTCTCCGTATTGTGTACCCTGGTGTTTTTTATTTTCCCATAGTGTGTACCCATGTGTGTACCCCCATATTTGTGTACTGCGTGGGTTTTGTACTCCATATTTGTTACTCCAAAAGGGTGAAACCCCCATAGTGTGTACCCCATTTGTGTACCCATAGTGTGAAAACCCAAAAATTTGTGAAACCCCCATAGTGTGTACTCCATAGTGTGAACCATTTTGTGTACTCAATTTTTTGTGTATTTCCAATATTGTGTTACTCCATAGTGTGTACTCCTATTGTATTCCCCGTATTTTTGGTACCCCCCCAAAGTTACCCCTATTGTTTTCTCCATAGTGTGTACTCCTTTAGTTTTGACCCCCAAAATTGTGTACCCCAATTTTGTGTACCCATAGTTTGAAACTCCATTTTTGTACTCCTAGTGTTACTCCATATTGTTTCTAAATGTTGTGTATCAATATTGTGTACTCCATAGTGTGTACCCTATTGTTTTCTAATGTTGTGAAACCAATATTGTTCCCATTTGTTTTACTCCATATTTTTTTCCCCCCAATAATGGTTTCCCCATTTTGGGCCGTACCCCCCATATTGGGGTACCCCAATTTTTGTGAAACTCCATTTTGGTTACTCCATATTGTGTACCCCATATTGTTTTCCTCCTTTAATGTGAAACTCCTATTGCGAAACTCCATTTTGGGTTACTCCTTTTGTACTCCATATTGTGAAACTCCATATTGTGAAACCCCATATTGTGAACTTATATGTTTTCCCCTCTTTTTTTGGGAACTTCCATTTTTGGTGTACTCCAAAATTATGCCCCTTTTTCCATGCTTTGTGGGAAGCACGAAAAAACTTTGAACGAACAGACGAAGCGCCGAGATTTTAAAAACTAACGAGACATCTGACATAAACCACGACTGTAAAAATTCGCCCCCTCTGTTTTTTAAACCCCAAACATCACACACATACTTTTTTTAATAATATAACTCAAGCTTTGGGGGAAAAAGCCCAGTAACATTAAAATGTAGTTGGGTATAAGTAAAATAACGAGGGGGAGCAGCCCCCACAAAAGAAACATTCCCGGGGGCCTGGTGGTTAAACCCTTTTCGGCTTCCCCAGGGTTTTTGGAGGGCCGGGTTCGATTCCCAGCCGGGAGTAAAAAAACATTGGGGGTTTTTTTTTCCCCCTGTTGTCAAATTTTCCCCATCATTAAAAGGGGTTTCCCTGGGTGTTAGTCGACTGGTGTGGGTCGCATCCTGGGACATGCCCTAAGGGGGCCCCCTGGTCACGGGCCCGGGGGGCCCCGGGGGGGCGTTGACCCCGGAAACCCCTCCAGATAAACTCTCTCCCCAAAAACGTAAAGGAGGTCACGACTATGTATTAATCTGTCCTGGATTTTTTTGTAAAATTTAAAAATTTGGGGGGGGGAAAATTTAAAATTTCCCTTGGGAAATCGGGGAAATAATATTCCAAATTTTAATGTTGTGTTTGTTATTCTGTTCTTTAAAAAAATCGTAAGGGCACATTGCAAAAAAAACCATACCCCCCGGGCCGGGGTTGGGAAACCCCCGGTCAAAAAGTCTCAAAACTTCCGGCCCTCGCGCTAGCCACTAGGCCCGCTACCAAAATAAGATTCATCCAATAGGTATATTTTAAAAACCATAGGAAAAGTTAGGGACAGGCCCCCTCTGTGCCCCAAAAGCAAGTTTTTTTTCAAAAGAATTCCAGCTAGCGTGGGCCCTGACGAACTCTGCTCAAGTCCCTTCACTGCCGTTTAAAAATGAAATTAAGAATCGAAAGACACGATTTTTCAAATAAAAAAATACCCCCCCCGGGGTTGAACCCCCGGGCATAGAGTCCCCAAAACTCCACCCGTCGCGCCCAGCCACTTTGACCCCGCTTGCCCCCAATAAGATTCATCCAACTAGGTTATTTCTTCCCCATAGGAAAGTTAGCCCGGCACCTCTGTGAAACCCCAAAAGCAAGTTTTTAAAAGACGAATCTCCAGTAGCCCTGGCCCCTGACGAACTCTAGCTCAAGGCCCTTCACTGCCGTCCCAAAATGACTTAAGAAATCGGAAGACACGATTGGGAAATAAAAACCCCCCGGCCCCGGGAAATTGGGGAAACCCCCGGGCATAGAGTTAAAAAATCCAGCCCGTCGCGCTAGCCATAGACCAGCTAGGGAGCGCCGGGGGGGCTTGGGAAAATTTTTTTAGACTCATGACCGCGGGTTCAATCCCCGGGCCCGGGGGGATGGTTTTTTTTGCAATCGGGGGGGGGTCATTACGATTTCCCTTTAATTTTATGTTTACGGCAGTGAAGGGACTTGAGCAAGGGTTTGTCACGGGCCCCCGCTAGCTGGGATTGTCTGTAAAAAAATTGCCTTTGTGGTTTACAGAGGGCCGTCTAACTTTCCTATGGTTTTAAAAATATACCTAGTTGGGTAACTTATTGGGCTAGTTTGGGCTTAGGTTTTCGCGACGGTTTGGGGTTTTTAGACTCTTGACCCCGGGTTCAATCCCCCGGCCGGGGGGATGGTTTATTCTGGTGTTTTGCCCATGGCTTTTCCAAAGTGTTGCTTTTTGTTCCCCTCGCTGCCTGGGGCCCGACCCCGGCCCCTTGGCCCTTTCTGGTTTGGGCCAAAAGGGTGGGGTAACCCACCACCCACATTCTGAATAAGCAACACATTTTGGCTGATCAAGAAATGGTCCGGGAAATTTTTCGAGTTTAACTCTTGAAGATAGTCAAGGGGGCGGGGAAGGGGGGAAGGGAATCCCCCTTTTTTTAAAAGGGAAACGGTTTTTAAGATCGTGGTCCCTTTAAAAATTTTTGTTTCACTCTATTCCATGTTTTTTAAAAAGGGTATTTTCGCCCTTCTGCCAAGTTGTTTTTGAAAACACATGTAGAAAATTTTGGAAGGGAGAAATTTTTGGGGAAAATATCAAGAGAAAATTTCCCCTTTTAAAAAAGTTTTCCCCTTTTTTACCCAAAGTTTTATGGAGCACAGTTTTAAGGGGGCTGCTGGTACCCCATCACACGAGCTATGAAGGTTTTTCTCTAAGTTTTTTTAGGTCTGCAATTTTGCCTGCCTTGGAGGGGGGTTTGTTAATTTTAGCAATACATTTTACACCCCTTTTAGAATAGAGTTCATTGGGGCTTAAGTTTACTGAATGATTTATTTTTGTCTTTGGGGTCCCAATCTTTCTGGGGCTTCAAATGTCAAGATATTTTGAGCAAGTGATTTTGGAGAGTCGGAAAAAAATAGCATGGGACAAATGGGGCTCTAAAGTTCCTCAAAGAGCTAGGTGAAAAACTCATCATAGAAACTAAGAACCACAGGGCAGCCAGCTTCCTCTTTCAGAGACTCAGTGTTGCGATCCAAAGAGGAAATGCCTGCAGCATTCTGGGCACGCGGCCCACTGTCGGGGAGCTGGACGAAGTATTCGAGAGGTAGTTCTGAGTTGTTATTTATGTTGTTATATTCCCTATTGTATTTTTGTCAATGTATTTTGACAATGTTTATTACTTGTAGGTGTATGTTTTAAGCATGAGAGCTGCAAATATTGTGAAGTAAGACATGTGGTGGTTGTTGGCACCTGAGAGGTACTCTGGTCTCGGGGATCAACTGACGTGTCCTCGCTGGAAACTTCGCCAAGAACAATGCAGTTTGTCATGGGGAAATAAAGGAGCGGCGTGGAGCCCTTCTGGCACAAAGACGCGTGTGAAACGAAAGATCCGAAGAATTAGGAGTGGCGGCCACACCTGTTCCTGGCAGAAAAAACCGGCGTCCCTCAGGACTGTTGACCTCACCCATTTTGTTGATAAGTTTCTCCTTAACACTTAAATTTCCTCGCAAACTTTTAACGTTTAAGGAAGTGCTTCACCTTATTCCTGTTAAAATGAGACCAATAAATTTAGTTCTGCTGCTTAATCTATAGAGGGAATGAAAGAAATATCTTTGGTAGTAAGCGTTGTTATGGTTACCTTTTGTCGGTCGCAGTCATAAGGTTTCTGGCACAAACAAGGGAGGAACCAGGTAAATAATGAATACTTGGCAGTTCTACCAGAGTGAATAAAAGCTCAACAGGACCACAAAAGTGAACTCCTGCAGTGAGTGTTTTTAAGAGAGAGAGAGAGAGAGAGAGAGAGAGAGAGACGGGAGGGGGAGATAGAATACTTACCAATATGTGGTTGCAGGGGTCGAGTCTCGGCTTCCTGGTCCTGTGTGTGTGTGTGTGTGTGTGTGTGTGTGTGTGTGTGTGTGTGTGTGTGGTGTGTGTGTGTGTGTGTGTGTGTGTGTGTGTGTTATGTGTATGTGTGTGTGTGTGTGTGTGTGTGTTGTGTGTGTGTGTGTGTTTTGTGTGGTGTGTGTGTGTGTGTGTGTGTGTGTGTGTGTGTGTGTGTATTCACCCAGTTGGACTCACCTAGTTGAGGTTGCAGGAGTCGAGTCCTAGCTCCCGGCCCCGCCTCTTAAAATGGCCGCTAATAGGTCACTCTCCCTGAACCGTGAGCTTTATCATACCTCTGCTTAAATCTTTAAATCTATGTATGGATCCTGCCTCCGCTACATCGCTTCCCAAACTATTCCTCTTCCTGACTATTCTGCGGCTGAAGAAATACTTCCTAACATCCCTGTGATTCATCTGTGTCTTCAACTTCCAATTGTGTCCCCTTGTTGTTGTGTCCCATCTCTGGAACATCCTGTCTTTGTCCACCTTGTCAATTCCTCTCAGTATTTTGAATGTCGTTACCATATCATCCCTATCTCTCCTGTCCTCCAGTGTCGTCAGGTCCATGTGTGTGTGTGTGTGTGGGGTGTGTGTGTGTTTTGTGTGGTGTGTGTGGGTGTGTGTGTGTGGGTGTGTGTTGTGGTGTGTGTGTTTGTTGTTGGGGCGTTGGGGTTTTGTGGTGGTACTCACCTAGTTGTATCACCTAGTTTAGGTTGCGGGGGGCGAGTCCGAGTCCCCGGCCCCGCCTCTTCACGATCGCTCAGGTCCACTCTCCCTGAGCCGTGGCTTTATATACCTCGCTTTAAAACTATGTAGGAAAATCCCT